>SJYC01054534.1:0-82587 GCA_006408675.1 Madoqua kirkii | reverse complement strand
AACACTGTGATTCAATGACTATACAATGCGCAGGCTCGGGTCGAGATAACCTTTACCTTAACTTACTTACTGCAGCTAAGACTTTATTTTGGGGAACTTCCTTATCAACTCAGAGTCCTTGTGACCCTGGGTCTGTTCTATTTTGAAGGAGCAGAGAAATATCCTTGTGTGCAAGAATTTTCCCAGCCTCTCTTTTACTTTGTTCCCTACAGGGGGTTATTAATCCCCTGTAATAGTCCATGCAACACTCCTATTTTGTGTGTGAAAAAGTCAATAAATGGAGACTAGTTTAAGACTTACAAATAATAAAGGAGGCTGTGGTTCCTTTTACTCATATGCCAAAAACATGGATTTTTCTTGCGTACAGGTCTTGGTAGACACTTCACTGAGTGGATTGAGGCCTTTCCCTACTGTAATGAACAGGCTAAGAAAGTTATACAAATTTTAATACGTGAAATTGTTCCCAGGTTTGGGCTGCCACAGTCTCCAGAGCAACAATGGCTTTAGAGCTGCTGTAACTCAAGGGTGTCAAAGCGCTAGGAATACAATATCACTTACCCTGTTCCTGGACACTCCAAACTTCAGGCGAGGTAGAAAAGGCTAATGACATTATTAAGAGACATCTGCATAAATTAACTCAAGAGACTCAGGACAATTGGCTTAAAGTTCTACCCATAGCTTTAATGAGGGCTCGGACTGCCTCAAAAGGAGGGACTGTCCTCCTTTGAATATATCTATGGAAGACCCTTCTTACTCAGAGATGTTATAGACCCTGAAGCCTTGGAGTTAACTAAGTATGTGACTCAGCTTTCAGCTTTTCAACCTTCTCTTCCATTGAAGGCTTCCCATGGTGGGTTTCTCCACTTCAAGGAAAGGTCTTTCTTCAACTCTGAGAATACCTTCACCAGCAACAGTTGTATGTGACGCCTCTTCTTGAGCTGATGACATCTAGCAGTCCTAAGATGGACTGATATAACTTTGGACATAATGTAACTTTTGATTTTGATTGTGCTCTAACCTGGTTTAATGACTGTTTTGCCTTACATCTGTAACTGTATAACGGGGTTTGTTTCTAACCGTTTGAAAGCTTTTAGGTTACAAATAGTTGTCCAGGTGCCTATGAGTGCCACAGCCTCCTCCAACTATTACTTGGGGCCCCTGGATCAGAGACCCTCAGTATGAGGGTTAGGAGAATATGTGGCTCAACAAATCAGGGACAGCGCCCCTCAGCAGCAGGAAGTAGTTATGCAATGAAAACTACACCCCTTTCCCTTGGCAACATAATTCTCCTAAAAGAAAAGGGGGAGAATGAGAGTCACTTCCTAGTCATGCTGATAAGAAGTCCGGGTTCCCTGAGAAGGAGACAGGGGTCTGGATTTCTCAAGGAGGAGGAAAGGACAAACGTCTTTTCATTTTCTCTACATTCCTCAATCTTAGTCACATAAAATGCTTTTTTCTTTAAGCTGATGATTACACAACAAACAACTCAGTTTAAACTCTATACTAAGGATTATACAGCAACAATGTATCCTGTTTGAGGAGAGTTTCTCTTTCCTGAAAACCTTCTGACTAATTCTGATTTCTTAGAAAATATATTGTGGGAATGGGTCTGGTAAAATGTTTCTATTGTTAAGTTCTAGTCCTGTTATCTTAAACTGTAAATTGTGGGAGCAGGTCTGGTAAAATTTTTATAACCTTGAGACCTTCTTTTGATTTACTGTAATAACTAATTTAAAAACTATATCATTCCCTTGCTAACACTAGTGAGGGGGGCACTCTCATCCCCCTTCTGATGTCTGTGTCAGAAGCTCTCTCTGTCCCTTTTGTTACTTTAATAAACTCTGCTGCACAAAAGCTCTTGAGTGATCCATCAAGCCTGGTCCCTGGTCCCAAAGCTAAATCTTCTTTGGAGATCACAAATCCGACATTGTTCCCTGTAAGCTATCATGTACAGACCTTTTAGGATTCTTAAAGCGATAAAACTTGACTTTCCTCTAGAAAAAAATAAATAAATAACCAAGTAGCCTAGTGCTTTCTGCCAGGTCCTTGCAGACTTCTGCTCAGCAACCATCCTCCGATGTAAACTGTGATGCCAGCAAACATGTTCCTGGGCCAAGGACTGCTATTTGCAGGGTGGCTCCGTGTGATGAGTGGGCTGCGTGTTCACATACGTGCCTGGGACCCCTTGTGGTGCAGGATAGAACAGGGGCTGGGCCATGGCCAAGGGTTTCAATAAGGAAATCCAAGGAGACCAAGAATTTTAGACTGGACTCGGCCTTCCAGGCTGGCTGAGGACATGTTTATCAAGATCAGAAAGGAAGGATGTATTTTGGACTTCCCTGGTGGTGTGGATAAGAATCTACTTGCCAGTACAGGGAGACACTGGTTCAGTACCTGGCCTGGGAAGAGCCCACAGGCTGCAGAGCGGCTGAGTACCTGTGGTACAGCTGCTGAGCCTGCGGTCTAGAGCCTGCGGCTGCAACCAGTGAGCCCACAGACTGCAACTCCTGCAGGCCGTGCGCCTCAGAGCTGTGCTCCACAGACAGAGAAGCCACTGTGGTGAGAAGCCATGCCGAGTTCCCTTTGCAAGTCTTGGTTCCCTCCATTCCCTCATTAACGCCTTTTCAAAAAGATAAAGGCCATCCTGGAAACCCCGCAGCATCTCTGTCCCAGTGTCTTGGGTAGCTTCGGGTCCCTTCATTTAAAGGTAAACAGATATTGAGAGTCTGATGTAGGGGAATACAGAAAAATGCATCTCTGAGGTCCAAAACAGAGAAATATTGGGTGCTCTCCGGCACTTGGGTGAGGAGGGTACAGGGTTTGGCATCAGTGGGTGAATAGGGATGATGATCTCATTTACTGCTCTTAAGTCTTGCATAAATGGACACTCCCCGTCAGGTCTCTAAACGGGGAGACTAGAGCTGTAGCAAGGGGCCTGGCAAGGCCTAATGAATCTGTTTTAGGAATTTACTGAAGAGCGGTTGATGCTGCTCAGGACCTCGGGCTTTAAAAGATACTGTCTCTTTTAAGAGTTTCTTTCTGCAGGGCTTAATCTTTTTTATTTCAACTCTATCAAAAAATTTTAACAGCGTTTTATTTTGTTGTTGTTTCATGTATTGATATTCTTATTTCCTTTTTTAAATTGAAGTGTAGTTGACTTAAATGCTGTGCCAATCTCTGCTGTACAGCAAAGTGACTCTGTTTTACACATACATACACTCTTTTTTAAAAATATTCTTTTCCATTATGGTTATCCCAGAAGGTTGGATATAGTTCCCTGTGGTGCGCAGTAGGACGTTATCGTTCATCCATTCCAAATGGAAGAGCTGCCTCTGCCAACCCCAAGCTTCCAGTCCATCCCTTTCCTTCCACCCCTCCCCCTTGGCAGTCACAAGTTTGTTCTCTGTGTCCGTGAGTCTGTTGCGTAGACAGGTTCCTTCGTGCTGTATTTTAGATTCCACGTATAAGTTATAGCATGTGGCGTTTGTCTTTCTGGCTCACTTTGCTTGGTACGGCAATCTCCAGGCCCATCCGCGCTGCTGCCCGTGGCCTGCTTTCACCCCTTCTAGGGGCTGAGCAGGGTTTCCTGTGGTATGCATGCACACCACATCTCCTTTATCCGTCCTTTTGCTGATGGGCATTTAGGGTGTTTCCATGCCTCGGCTACTGTGACTGTGCTGTTATGAACATAGGGGTGCATGTATCTTTTTGAATTACCGTTTTGTCTGAATATATGCCCAGGAATGGGATTGCTGGGTTATATGGAACTCTAGTTTTCATTTTTTGAGAGATCTTCATACTGTTTTCTGTAGTGGCTGCATCGATTTGCATCCCCACCAATAGTGCAGGAGGATTCCCTTTTCTCCACGGCCTCTCCAGTGTTTACTGATTTTAGATTTCTGAATGGCGGCCATGCTGACTGGTGTGAGGTGGTACCTTATTGTGGTTTTGACTTGCATTTCTCTGATAATTGGTGATGTTGAGCCTCTTTTCATGCGCCTATTGGCCATCCATACATCTTCTTTGGAGAAATGTCTGTTTAGGTCTTCTGCATATCTTTTGATTGAGTTGGTTTTTTTGTTATTGAAGGAGCTGCCTGTATGTTTTGGAAGTTGATCCCTTGTCGGTCGCATCATTTGCAAATATTTACTCCCAGTCTGTAGGCTGTCTTTTCATTTTGTTTTGGTTTCCTTTGCTGTGCGAAAGCTTGTAAGTTTGATTCAGTCCCATTTGTTTACTTTTGCCTGTACTTCTATTGCCTTGGGAGACCTAAGAAAAGATTGGTACGATTTATGTCAGAGAATAATTTGTGTATGTTCTCTTCTAGGAATTTTATGGTGTCATGGCTTTATCTTTAAGGCTCATTTTTTTAACCTTATAAATAAATCCACTCAAATCTTATTCAGTTTGACTACATGAGATCAGATCTCTTTTCTGCAAAACTTTTCCAGCTTCCTTCTGTTCATTCAGCCCTTTGTTTATTTTCCTCTTTTCATTCTGGTAAAACCAGGCATACTACTTTATAATAAAGTTATAAAGTAACTTTAACTAAAACACATTCTTAAACACATTCATTCCTCATACATTTCCTTACAGAAAACACATCATACTTTCCTTGCATACTTTTTATGCGTAATTGTTTCCCTTCATATTGTTTCTAGTAGTTTTAATTACATATAGCAATTATTATTGTTAACCATTTATAAACTTTCTTTTACAGAGAAAACTAGGAAGTGGACAATAAAGAACTATCTCTCACATATCAGTGTTCTACGAGCAGACTAGCAAATTTTTAAAATACAGACCATCTCACAATCTTTTGTAAATGTTTATTAACATAAGTGTCACATATACACATGGGAGCGCTCGGAAATGAGGGACTCAGAGGTGTTTAGAACTTCACCTTATATATCATCTTTAAAAAAAAATTCATGTCTTATTTTTTTTTCCCTTTCATTTATTTTTCCTGGCTGCACTGCACAGTATGTGGGATTTTAATTCCCTGACCAGGGATCAAACTCTGGCTTCTGGAGTGGAAGCACAGAACCGTAACCACTGAACCACAAAGGATGCTCCCCATCTCACAATTTTCAGAGACAAACGTTTCTCTATAGTACAGTTTTCATGTTTATTCATAGACCCAAATATGTTTAGCTTTTCTATACTATATAAAAACCAGGTGCCAAGAATATATGGGGTTGGTGAAATTTGTTCAGCTAATGGACCTGGAGGGATTTAGAATACGCCACCCCAAAATATGCCAATTTAGAGTAAGGATTCTTTTGACCTGAGGGCAAGTGAGAAACAGCACACACAGGAACTGTTCTCTGCCCTAACCCTTTCTGCCAAAAAGCAGGATGTAAATTTTCATTTGTAAAGGTGTTCTCTTCCCATAGTAAGAAACATGGTGACCTCACTTGTTGTTTAATCACTAAGTCTAAAATAACAGTTTTACAGCTCCATGGACTGGAGCCCTCCAGGCTCCTCTGTCCAGGGGATTTCCCAGGCAAGACTACTGGAGTGGGTTGCCGTGCCCTCCTCCAGGGGATCTTCCTGACCCGTATCTCCCGCGTCTTCCTGCATCAGCAGGCAGATTCTTTACCACTGTGCCACCTGGGAAACCCAAAGGAGATGCTGTGGCTGCGTGGGTCAGGAAATAAGCAAACCTTTAGTTTTCCTAGTCACCTTCCCACAGTTATAGCCCCTAAGAACTCAAACCCCCTTTCTCTGTCTAATTACTTCTCCGCAATTATCACCCTTTATTAAGTGTATAAGCACCAGTGTCTTGACTCCTTTTTGGGTTTTTCACTCCTTTTCTATGAAACTCCTATACACATAAAAATTGTATGCATTTTCTCCTGCTAATCTATCTTCTGTTAGGTTCTGTGTAAGAGGAAAACTCTACTCAGTAAAGTGCTAGTTCTACCCAAAGGACTATTTCAGTCAAAATTAATGAAAACAGCCCTGCCTTCACCCTCTAGCCACTCAGAGACAAACTCAAGTTGCCTGCCTAATACAAGTGTCCCCCGAGTAATTAATGAAAGGAGAGAGCAGACACTGACCACACGTGAGGCCTTGATTTTTCCTAGTCACCTCCCACCCACCCTGCATGGGCAGAAAAGATGGAGAAACAGAGAGAAACAAATGGTACAGTACACGTGCTGGAGGAGAAACCCACATGAAAATTAACACACAGTGGTGGCTTGGAACTCTGGCTCATAGAGCATCTCAACAAAGAACAGTCAACATGTGGAGGGATGACAGGACAAAGGAAAGCCATCCCAGGGAGCCAGACATGGGAGGGTAAACATATGGGAGGAGATAATGGATAAGGAGTGAGCTTTGCTCGTGGACTCCTCTGGTGCCATCTCTGAGCTGAGAAGAGTCTGTCTTCAGTAAGAGGAGAATTTATAACCTGCCTTTAAGTGAAAGAGGGGGAGGATAGAGGCAGCTTTTCTGCACTTCTGCCTCTTCATTGCCTTCAACTCTGAAGCACGTTTATGCCCAAAGGCATAATTTGGGGTGATGTTCTGATTTCCTTTACTGGCTTCATCCTATAAGAAAACCATTTTCCTGCTACTTCTGTGCAGTTTAACAGGTTTGGAGAAGATTGTGCTTTTTATTGTTTTTCCCCAACACCTCTTTTCTCCGAGACTGCCCTTGATGAGTTCTTGTGGGGAACCCTCCCACCACTTGGCGTGCTGACCCCAGCCGGCGGCTCACGCAGGCCCTGAGCAGAGGCTCTGGGCTCTAGAGGTCCAGGTGCACTCCAGGATAGAGCAGCTGAGTGGAAACCAGGGACAGCAGGATTCAGACAGATGGGGTCATGCTTGAGGGCAAGAGGACAGGACAAAGCAGTGGGAGGCTGGACTCCACGAGGCCAAGTTGAGGCCAGCACCAGCCAGGCTTGGAGGCCCTGGGACTCTCAGTGCCCTGTGGGAGGGGCCAGCCAGGGTCAGCTGAGCAGAGAGACACAGGGACAGGACCTGGGGGCAGGGGGCACACAGTTGACCTTACTGTAAGCAGAAAAGCAGAGAAGGGACCCTCATCCAGCGTCATATGTCCTTTCAGATAACCAGTTCATTATAACTCGCGCCTGGAGGGCACGGTTCTTTTCAGCCAGCTGTGGGTGCTGACGTCCGTGATCTGACATCAGTGTCCCTGCACTGCTCCGGCCCCGCAGTTCCTGAGGCTGATTGAGTGCGTCTGCCTGGCTGGCACACTAGGATCATTGTTCTCAGCAGATGAAACCAGGCCAGCTGGAAGAGGTCCATTCAACCCCAGTATTTACACGTGAAGAGCCAAGGGCCAGAGCGACAGGAAGCACCTTGCCCACATTGCAGAACGAGCTGCTGGCAGACTCGAGGCCTGCCTGTGGATCTCAGCCCACTGCCCAGGCAACTCCCTCCAGCCTGCAACTGTGGTTACTTACAGTGTGGCCATCCCCAGTGGGTACTGGGGTGCCTCCCCTTTGGGCTATGGTGACTAATGCTGCACTGAACATGGATATGCAAATATCTCCTCGAGAGCTTGCTTTCAGTTCTGTGGGACACATAACCCAGAAGGATGACTGGATGATATGGTAGTTCTAGTTTTAATTTTTTAATTAATTATGGCTGTTTTATTTATATTTAATAACTTCATCAATGATAGACATTTAGCTATTTAGATATTTTAATTAATGCTATAAAGAATGTTCTTTGCAAGCCTCTCTGTGTACCTAGTTGAGTATGTCTCTAAAAGAAAGATCTAGAAATGTCATTGAGTTGGAGGGTGCATATGTTTGTTATGAAATATCTTCTGCCTAATTGTTCTCCAAAGAGGTTGCAGCAACGTCCACTTCTACCAGCAATGGGGAGAGAGAACCAGTTTCCCCACAGTCTTGCAAACCTTTCGTAAGATCCTTCATTCCCCGCTGTTTGATCCCTTTGCTGCCTTGACTTGCTTTTCCCTTCTCGCCTGCTCTTGGTGTGTACTCAGAGATGAGCTGCCTGACTGCATCTGTGTCACTGAGTATGAGACTCAGCTTCATCTAACAGAAAGGGCAACGTCACTGTGGTTTCAACACGTAGTGCTCTTGTTTTCACATTAAAGGGATTCTATCATAGGCTGTGGGGGACTGGCCTGACCGCTGTGGGGTCACTAAGGACTTGGATTCCTTCTGTCTGTCTGTATATTCTGCATCCCTGGGATGTGGCTTCCATGCTCAAGGTTGCCTCCTGCTCACCTTGCACCCACAGTCTCAACTGTGGTTAGGAGGAAATAGAAGAGGGCTCTCTTAAAAAAATGTTTCTGAGAATATTGTGTGCGTGCATGCTAAGTAGCTTCAGTCGTGTCTGACTCTTTGAGACTCTATGAACTGTACCCCACCAGACTCCTCTGTCCATGGAATTCTCCAGGAAAGAATACTGGAGTGGGTTACCATGCCCTTCTCCAGAGGATCTTCCCAACCCAGAGACCGAACTCTTGTTTCTTAGGTCTCCTGCATTGCCAGGAGGGTTCTTTACCACTGGCGTCGCCTGGGAAGTCCCTTAAGTAACCATCCTCAGCTCCAAACCCACCACCTATTCTCTTTTGGGCAATGCTGTGTCCAGCACACTGCAAACCACATTTCCACCTTGCCAGGCACTCCTTGTCAGTTGATGCCAAGGAGAGGCATGTGAGGAAGACTGCAAGGCTGGAGGAAAAGTGACCTGCCCCTGTCACTTGCTTCCCCATCCTGTGAGGGCTCCCAGTGACTCCCACCCCACACCCAGCAGCAGTTATTTCTTCCTGAGGCTGCAGTTTGTAGATTTCCCAACACTGAGACCCAGCCTCACCGTGTAGCCATTAGCCCAGGTCAGTTTCTGGTCTGTGGAACTCCTGTTCAAAGTCTCTTAAGTTTTTCTCTTTGTGCCCATGGCTTTCCTATGCTCATGGTTTTCCCAGTTCCCCTGGTGGGCTGCCACCTCTGGGGTCGCACAGAGTCGGACACAACTGAAGCGACTCAGCAGCACCAGCACCAGCAGCCACGTTGCTTCTGGCAGTTGCTACTTAACTTAACGGATACCTTAGAATGAGTTCTCTTCTTTCCCTTTCAATAGCAACAATTCTTTATACCCAGTAAGCAGTTCTTACTACAATTTCTGTGTTCAAGTATCAGATTTCTATCTCCTGACTAGTGTCCTGCTGGTACAACTCTTGATTTTAACATAAGGGGTGACTGAGACCCAGAGGCAGTACCATAAGTTTAGCACTCTTATTCATCCGTAAGAACAGAGAGACGGTTTTCCCACTGGGCTTCCCTTTTTTAAAAAAATTAATTTTTGTTGGAATATAATTGATTTATACTGTGTTAATCTCTGCTGTACAGCAAAGTGAATCGGTTGTAAATATATGTATTATTACAGACTGTTGAATAGAGTTCCCCATGCTATACAGTTGGGCTTCGCGGGTGGTGCTAGGGTAAGAGAATTCGCCTGCCAACGCAGGAGACACAAGAGACATGAGTTTGATCCCTGGGTTGGGAAGATCCCTTGGAGGAAGAAATGGCAACCCACACCAGTATTCGTGCCTGGAGAATCCCACGGACAGAGGATCCTGGCGCACTGCAGTCCATGGGGTCACAAAGAGTCTGATGTGACAGCACACACGCACACATTGTATACAGTGTGTTCGTACTGTCTATTTTGTATAACTTATAAGGCAACCCTAACCTCCCAGTTTATTCTTTTCCATCCTAGGCCTCCATATTGACACAGTGTAGCAGTTGTGTTTTAGCCAAGACACCCACATTGTAGCAGCGTGTCCACCTCAGTGTCTTCTTTCCTCACTAACCTACTCTCCTGGCACATGGGAACTTTCTGCCTGTCTCCCCACGACCTGTGTTCCTGCCTCATCGCTCTTTCTGCAAGCTCAGACTCTCATCTCCTTCCCCTCTAGGGCTTGGTCTCTCTGCTCCCTGCTTCTGCAATATTTGTAATTCCTGAGGAACTGTCACCAGATCCCACTTTGGGAAACCCAGTCGTATGTGAATTTCACTCATTCTCATCCAAGGAAAACTTTCCCTAGGAAGATTTGTTAGGAAAGATACTCGGCTTGTATTCAGAAATCGTGACATTTGCCCCCAGAGCCTCCTGATAAGCAGGGAAATTTGGGAGACTGTTTGTTGTTTCCTTCCAGGGGAAATAAAATAAGCTTGTCTAGCAGAGCTCCACAAGGAAACCTTCCAACCGACCATCCCCAAAGAACAAAGGAAGTTTATCTTTATTGGAAATGTACCCCCAGCTGCCCACGGCAGCACCACAAAGTCTGAACTGTCACTGCCAAGATGGGGCGGTGAAATTACAAACAAGCACAGACATTTAATCCAGAATGAACAGGATTGAGACATCAACCTGCTAAGAGAGAGGCCCTCCATGGCCTGTGGGATGACAGGTACAAATGCCATATTGTCCCATTTAATCTGAAAGGGTTTTTTTTTCCCCTGATTTGAGGATTTATTCCTGTGAAAATCTTACAAAGGACACAAATACAATCTCAACATTGTATTTCATAAATCTTTGATTGAAAATCAAAGTGTTAGTTGCTCAGTTGTGTCCAGCTCTTTGCTACCCCGTGGACTATATAGCTCTCCAGGCTCCTCTGTCTGTGGGATTCTCCAGGCAAGAATACTGGAGTGGTTGCCATTTCCTTCTCCAGGGGATCTTCCCCACCCAGGGATCAAACCAGGGTCTTCTGCACTGCAGGCAGATTCTTCAGTCTGAGCCACCAGGGAAGCCCAAATCTTTGATTAGGTCTTATTTATATTTGCTTTTATTTCTATATGCAATTGCCCAACTTCCCAACAGCTTTTTTGATCTGAGATTTTTTTAACAAAACAAAACAAAACAAACCAGATTAACAAAGAAAAAGTGTATTAGCCTGCATGGGGGAGAAACCCACATGAAGAGTAACTCCAGTGGCCAAATGAATCCTGGCAAAGCAACCATGTGGAGGGGGAGAAGCTTGCAAGAAGCAGGGTAGAGAGAAGGGGAATTCATTAAAGAAGCTGTTACCATCTCTGCCAGTTTTATTGACAGACCAATTCAACGGACATGAACTTGGGCAAACTCTGTGAGGGACAGGGAAGCTTGGCATGCTGCAATCCTCGGTGTTGCAGAGTCGGACACAACTTAGCAACTGAACGACAGGCCCTGGCCAGGCCCCACGACAGAGACGTGTGCTGGACAGAGGAGGGGCTTGACTGGGGATCGCAGCAAGAGGACCGGCGCTCCCCTGACCTGGAAAGAGGTGCTGGGGCTTCAGCCCCAGGACAGAGTGTGGATTCTCTCAGCAGCACTGCTTTTCCTCCTGAAGTGCATCCACGGGTCTAAACCTCTCCATATGGCAGCCTGGGTGGCATCTTGGACACAGTCTGCAAAGTACATTTCTCGGGAAATGGGATTAAGATTTTTTATGTGGACCATTTTTAAAGTCTTTACTGAATATTGTTTCTATCTTGTTTTGGTTTCTTGGTTATGAGGCATGTGGGATCTCAGCTCCCCCACCAGGGATCAAACCTGCACCCTCTGCATTAGAAGGTGAAGTCTTAACCACAGGACTGCCAGGGAAATCCTGGGACTGGCTTTTGTTTTGTGTGCTTTGGGGTTTAGGAGCAAGTTATTATCAGGAGTAATCACCAGCCACATCCTTCACTGCTTCTGACCTAACATCCAAGCTATTTACCCAGTGGATGGTGACAGGATGCTTTGGCAGAGACCCAGGACCTGCTGAGGATAGAAATATTTGGATCAACATCTCCAAGTATGGAGCCTGTGACTTCAACATGTGGAGCATAGTAGCTAATAATAAAGATCTAAAGCAGACTTCCTGGTTCAAGGCCAAGGTCTTGGTAGTTGGCCGTCTGCTCCTATGTGTGTTATTTTCCCTCGTGTACCTGTTTCTCCTCTTGTACAATGGGAGGGATAATACTTAACAGTATGTTCCTCATAGGGGATGCTGAAAAGGCTGAAAAAAGTCATTCACAGAAGGTACTTAGTAGTCACTTAGTAAATGTTGGAAATTTTTACTCTTATCACCCTCTAGCAGAACTATAGGCCCAAGAGAACCAACTTTTTTAAAGAAAATCTGTTTCACTTGTGGCTATGCCGGGTCTTTGTTGCTGCACTGGGCTCTTCTCTAGCTGCAGAAAGCAGGGGCCACTCATCACTGCAGGGCCCGGGCCTCTCATTTGACTCTGGGTGTGTGGGCTTCAGCTGTGGTCGGGAGCTCAGCAGTTGTGGTGCACGGCCTCAGGTGCCCCACGGCATGTGGGATCTTCCTGGACCAGGAATCGAACCAGTGTCCCTTATGCTGGAAGGCGGATTCTTAACCACTGGACCACCAGGGAAGCCCCCCAATGGACCCAATCTTGAAACCCCTACTCTGCGACAAGACAGATCACTTCAGCCCTTAAGGATTTCCTGCCTGATACCAACCACGTCTGCATCCCTGAGAGTAAAAACCAGGTCTGGTACTTATGTAGTGGGTATTCATCTAGTCTGTCAAACAAATTACTCAAAGGATTTTATTTTTAAGCTTATATACACATTTATAAGCACATATATGGTATATTTTATATACAAGGTTTTGGTAGCTATTAAAGGACAAGTGCCTACTGGGGAATTCTTTTCTACAAGAATAGAGTATGGAGAACAGAGCGATGGAGGAGACGCACTACATGGATACGAGGAGAGGACACTGCTTCCATAATCAGGGACAGTATCCTCGCCCTCTCTTCCCTCCTAGGTGGTCACCACAGAACAGAAAATTTCTAGCAAGGACAGAGTTGGTCAGGGAGCTGGTTCGCAGACAGTGAAGGAGAGAAGTGCGCTGGGAGGAGGAGCCACAGCAGCCTCGCCTCGAGCCCCTGGCATCTCAGCCCCAAGTGTGGGCATCCTGGTCACTGTGGGAGGACCATCCCCACAAGCTCAGTCCTCCTGCCGCACCAGAACATCCGAAAGATCCTTGGTTCCTTCCAGCTTCAGATTCTGCAGGAAGATCAAACACAGGTGAACGCTAGTGTACAGAAGATACAGAAATCAGAAAACAAACTTGGTGGTAACTACAAAGAACCAGGCTTGTCCCATAAGTGACACTGTCAACAGCAAATATAACCTGCATGATAAAGCTGGCTCCAAACCTCTGTCGATTGCTGGAAGGAAAGCAAAATGCAAGCTTGGCTCCTGCGACAATCTTTGTAAAGGACCAATGGCTGAGCTGGGAGACTGGGGGAAGTGACAGGGAGCCCACCAGGGGCCACGGCACATGTACGTCAGCCCCATCCATGCGTGGCCTTCCTGTCCTGCCCGAAACCTTCCCCTGGGTGATGCCCTGACACCCGCTCTCTCTCTCCCATCTCTGCACAGACCTTTCTCCCTGCCTCCCACTTCCTCTGGGACCCTCCCACCTCATGGATCCTCCACCAACCCTAGGCAGCTGTCCCCTCAGGCTAAACAGCTGTCAGAAGCCCCTCGGCACACGGAGGCCTAACTGCACTGGGACCACACGACCCTCTCTAGGCACTGGAGGTAGGCACGTGTACTGGCACACCTTCCCCTGCGAAAGATGGAGAGCACACACCTCGCCTCCTCCATGACGGCTGAGGGGCAGCTTGTTACCAGGGGTTGGTGAGGAGTCCAGATGGGAATGAAAAGCTGGGAAAAGGTGGGCCAGCAAAAGCGCCATGCTCTGGCACAAGGTGTTGTGTGAGATTTGTCTTGGTGGCGCTTAATCTCTGAGTCACTGTGGATCCCAGTGGATTATCTAGTAACTGTCAGCCAGTGCTACCAGTGAGATCTCCTCAAAGGTCAGCCCAGCAGGTCCTGGTCTGGGAACATCTCCTGATTCTTCCAATGCTGAGCACCCAGGGCCCCTTAGAGAAATCTGATTGTAGCAAAGCAAGCAAAGCTGTCTCTGCTGCTGCGGTAGGTGAAGCGGTGGCAGAGCACGCAGACCCAGTGACGCCTGCAGTCACTCACGCTTCCCAGCAGTGTCTGCCCAGTCCGTGGCCGCCTGGGAGTTGAGGGAGGGTAATGAAGCCTCGCTCTTAAGCAGACACAAGGCCCAGCCAGTGTTGACCCTCCAGCTGGCTCAGTGGTGAAGTCACTCATACCTTCAGAATCTGGACTCAGGGTGCTTCTGAGCTTCGAGGGTGGCACTGTGTTTTGGGGGTCTAGCTGGGCTGGGAGAACACACCCAAGGGGGAGCCCACAGCACCGACAAGCTGGCAGTGACACCATGAAGGCGTCCAGCTCCAGCCCTGATGATGCTCGCGGCTTGTGCTACAGCCCAGCCCCGTCCTGGGCACACAAGAGGACACCACGTTTCAGGCAGCACCAAGTACCCGGGCTTGCAGGCTGTTTCACTGGGGTGTCTGCCTCCCGGAAGCGTCCACTGAGAAGACTAATAAAGAGCTCCTATAGGCAGACTGCAATACTCCATGCTTCCCAGGTCTACCTACCTTTTCATTGGCTAAATGTAGGAGACACGCAAAGGCCAGAGGTATGGAGAGGTTCTGGGCCATAACAGGAGGCAGGCTGTGAAAGAGAAAGGCCAAGTATTCAGCTGTCACTGCAACTCCAGGGACAAAGGCGCTTTCATCAAGTATGAATACACATGCCCAGTTAATAAACTAATGGGAAACAAAGAAATATTTCAGATGCCTTTTAGAAGAAGCAGGTTTTTCCAGATTCTTACTTGGAAATGTTTCCTATTCTATTCCAGCCACTGGTACAGAAAATGCCTTTTTTAAAGGTGGGCTACCGTAACTCACTTATCAATGCAGAGAAGGAATGGAAAAACTGCATGAAGTGTGAAAATGGCAGGTCTTGTGCAGAGGGGGGCTCTGTTACACCAACACCTTGGGGAGGAGTGGGAGGGGTGGGGGGGTTGAGGAGGAGTGAGAAGGGGGGCCAGGGACCAGTCTGCTGGCATACACACACCTCTTCTGCAGGTCCTTTGTGAGACTGCTGAGTTTCTTGTCAGCCCCCTCCTCAAGGGGTCCTGCTTCTCCATTCTCACTGTGGTTTACCTGACAGAGGAAAGAACACTCCAGGATCAGAATGGGCCCAGTTTACTTCTTGACAGCAACGTAAAGCTATGACGCTGGAACTCGAAAAAAGAAAACCTGGGTTGGAATGAAATCGAAAAAATTTCTCTGGTGCGTTTTGAAGAAAAAAGATCCATCGGTACCACCTTCTGTGTGACCCGCCAGTTCACACACCTGGTCCACTTCCGCTTTGGAGGTCTGATGTCGTCCTTGTATTTCTGAACAACTGCTTTTCAGGTTCGCACTACTGATGCTAGAGCACAGACATGAGCCGCGCCCGCCTTGGTGCTGGGCACCAGAGAGTGGAACCCGTTACCTCTGCATCTGCCTGCCTGGGGATCTCCGTCAGCAGACTCCACATGCTCTGCTTCAGCTTCTTCATGTCCATCTTTTTGGCAGTCTTGGCATACTGAATTTCAATTTTATTTATCTGAAAATGGTATGTGACAAGTAAAATTAAGCAGAAGAAAGCATTTACCATCGGCTCTTTGGAAAAATGTCTGGAGATGAAATAATGAATAAACCTAGTTTACACTACCAAGTTTGAGCTTTCTTTGGATGTATTAAAACAGAGTCCCTCATTTCAATCTACTGATAATTTCTTTTTGATCAAGTACAGTCTTCATTAAGGGTATCCTGGAATTGTAGTGTAAAAGAGAGAAGTGAATCAAATATGTATAAAAGCGCCAAGCCTGCTGCCATTTTGGTATGGAGTAGATGCTTGATACATGTTAACTTTATATGAGTTGAATCTGGCCTATACCTTCCAGAGCTAAATACCTAACCCAGCCCACTTCTCTTTCTGCAGGCTTCACTCACATACTGCACGTGCACAGCAGGCCTGTCCCTAGTCAGATGGTTTATCACAATCTTTGGAGAGATGGCTGGTTCCACACAAACATAATCAGCATCAGCCCATTCTCTACAGACTTATTTAAGAATCAGCCACTTGGAGAGTAACAGGTTAAAATCAAGAAGGAAAAAAAAAATTAAGCTCAGAATACACACACCTCTTCTGCAGGTCCTTTGTGAGACTGCTGAGTTTCTTGTCAGCCCCCTCCTCAAGGGGTCCTGCTTCTCCATTCTCACTGTGGTTTACCTGACAGAGGAAAGAACACTCCAGGATCAGAATGGGCCCAGTTTACTTCTTGACAGCAACGTAAAGCTATGACGCTGGAACTCGAAAAAAGAAAACCTGGGTTGGAATGAAATCGAAAAAATTTCTCTGGTGCGTTTTGAAGAAAAAAGATCCATCGGTACCACCTTCTGTGTGACCCGCCAGTTCACACACCTGGTCCACTTCCGCTTTGGAGGTCTGATGTCGTCCTTGTATTTCTGAACAACTGCTTTTCAGGTTCGCACTACTGATGCTAGAGCACAGACGTGAGCCGCGCCCGCCTTGGTGCTGGGCACCAGAGAGTGGAACCCGTTACCTCTGCATCTGCCTGCCTGGGGATCTCCGTCAGCAGACTCCACATGCTCTGCTTCAGCTTCTTCATGTCCATCTTTTTGGCAGTCTTGGCATACTGAATTTCAATTTTATTTATCTGAAAATGGTATGTGACAAGTAAAATTAAGCAGAAGAAAGCATTTACCATCGGCTCTTTGGAAAAATGTCTGGAGATGAAATAATGAATAAACCTAGTTTACACTACCAAGTTTGAGCTTTCTTTGGATGTATTAAAACAGAGTCCCTCATTTCAATCTACTGATAATTTCTTTTTGATCAAGTACAGTCTTCATTAAGGGTATCCTGGAATTGTAGTGTAAAAGAGAGAAGTGAATCAAATATGTATAAAAGCGCCAAGCCTGCTGCCATTTTGGTATGGAGTAGATGCTTGATACATGTTAACTTTATATGAGTTGAATCTGGCCTATACCTTCCAGAGCTAAATACCTAACCCAGCCCACTTCTCTTTCTGCAGGCTTCACTCACATACTGCACGTGCACAGCAGGCCTGTCCTAGTCAGATGGTTTATCACAATCTTTGGAGAGATGGCTGGTTCCACACAAACATAATCAGCATCAGCCCATTCTCTACAGACTTATTTAAGAATCAGCCACTTGGAGAGTAACAGGTTAAAATCAAGAAGGAAAAAAAAAATTAAGCTCAGACTAACACGATTCTCTTAAGAGGCAAATTAAGCAGCTCTCAAGCAAACAGCATCAGCTGAAATTCCTGGCTTCGTCTTTACCTTCTGAGGCTCAGCTAACAGATTTGACTCCCTATAAGTGGTGATGTCCAACCCGTGGACTTCAGCTGCCTCACTGTTGTCTTGCGTTGTTGCAGGTGGATGGTCAGAATGGTCAAGGGTTCCACCTGATCCCACAAATAAGTCATCAGACTCTTCATAATCGCTGTCAGTGGCCTGGGCAAGGAAATAGCTCTTCAAGTTAGGCAGAACTGTGTGAGGGGCTTAGAAATAGCTTTGCGACATATCCCATACCCAGCAAGGACAGAGCACCTGAAGAGTTTATGGATTTCGAGGTCCTCTAGTCATCTTCCTGTTGCACAAAGACGGTACTAGGGAGGCATCTGTTAACTAAGACCTCTGCAGTGAGAGTTCAAAGGAACACGGTCATCACCACAGTGTCCTTTGTCTCTAAACAGTTTAGGATCTCCTTTTACAGAAAGCATTCCTGAAACCCCAGAGAGGTGACCTGCCGGCTGGCCAGCGGCAGGGGTCCTGCTGGAAGCTGGTGACAAAGACATTCTTGGACTGAGCCCAGCAGAAACACACCAGATCTCTGGGTGGGGCCCAGGAGGTGGTTTTTTAATAGGCTCTCTCGGTGATTCTCATGTACACTAAGTTTCAGGAGCACTGGTCAAGTGGCCAACTAAATTTTCACTAAAATATAAATAACAGCTAACTCTCTTCCAAGTAAGAAAATATAGTAAATTAACTATTCTTCCTATTCTTTCTCTTCTCCTCATCTTCAGGAACACACGGAGCCCAATATCTCCCCCTCTGTCAGGCTATCTCTTCACAGAGTCACAGAAGACGTTCTGAGATCATCTAGTCTAAGCAAGGTCTAAAGGGGGGAGCAGTTTGTACAAGTTCACAATGTATGAACCAAAATCAGGGCTATAAACATGGTCTCCTGAGATCCACTCCATATACCTTTTCCCCCATTAGAACACACTGGCATCACATATCTATGCATTTTGTCTCCCCAACCAAAACTCTAGCTCCTGAGTGGGAAGACGTTTCTTTTCCTCTGAAATCTCAAAATAGCCAAGATAAGTGCTTTGTACAGGCTAAACACTCCGTCCACATGTTGACGGTTTACTGGACTGTGTCCGCTTTCCTCCTGCATGCAGAGCTCAGTGTGAGGCAGGCCGAGGTCTGGAGCGCCCCAGCTCTGCTCAGTTCTGAGGCCTGGGGCAGAGCAAGCTCACACAGACCCCCACCGGATGAGAATGTCCTGCAGCCTTCCGGCCTGCAGGCAAGGACAAGGGAGGCAGAGAGCCTGCTGAAAAGAGGACAGAGTGCTTGCCCCGCCTACCTGTAACCCAGGGCAGAAGTTGGAGGTGTCATTAGGGTTGTTGTAATCGTAGTCTCCAATTTCTTCACAATGCTCGGTCCCTGCTTTCTGACCTTGGGCCATCTTCAGTAACTGAACGGAGCAAAGTACAGCTTCAGAGAGCAATTTCTAGAAAAGCAGCTAGTAAACTAGGCTGGGGAGATGACCTTAGTTCCAATGATGCACGTCCCAGAACATTAGGGTCCTGGAAAATCACCTCACCCAGTCTACTTCTAACTCACCGCCCAACTCCACTCCAGAGCAAGCCCAGGGCTGCGGGGCTCCTAGCTGCCAGCTATCCCAAAGATGCTGGAGCAGCCAGGCTGCAACTGGGTCTGCCCACAAATTTATTTGAAAACATGTTCCTTCCCTAAAAACAAAACCACCTAGGCCTATCTGAAAGGAAGGCTACTTGTGGCTGCTTACTGACCAGTTCTGACAGAACACTCACTCCCTGTTGTAACTCTCAGGCAGCCGGTCCACTCCTGGGCGGTGACTGCTCCCCAGCAGCCCTCCTTTCTGCACCGCACCCGCGGCCCAACAACTGCCTTCGAGGGGTCTCACAGAACAAGTCTGCCTCCTCTCCTGGCAGTGCCTGTCCACCACAGCCCTCCAGATTTGCAGGCCTTTAGGGCACTGATCTTCATCTAGGGTGTGTCTCTGGGGTGGAGGAAATGGGATTAAAGGTGAGTGCAGTTTATAGAAGCACACTGAATATTTTAGTATAATGTAATATAGTTACATACTCCAAAAGTTGCCCCCAAACCTCAGTGTTTTTATAATACAAATCCAAAAATAAACAATAGATTTTTATTAAGAAATGCCCAATTTCTCCCACTTTTCTTCATATGATGATTTCTAAACCCCTCTCCATGTGGAATATTCTCGACACACTCTAAATTGTCCATAGTCTATTAGAAATGTTTCAGGAAGGGTATGTGAGACCCCTCATGTCTTCACTGGCTGCTATTAACATTGCTCTTTAAGATATTAAAGAGAATGGGTAGTTGACGTGTATCGTCTCTAGCCAGACTGGGTGTCTGTTTAATAATCATTTGGTGTCTACTTTCTGCTATTTACTAGTCACTTTTCTAGTGTTGCTCTCCTGGAAGGAAGAGGTGAGGAATCCTGGGCTTCTGCCTGCCTGCCCTGATAAACATGAAGGGAAATTTGTTCCTGTGGATAATCAGAAGCAAGAATTCTTTCCTCTAAGAAACAATGATGGAAAAAAACACACAAAATACAAAAAAGACAATTCCTGGAGTGCAGTGATACAATGACCTTGTTTTAACCATTTTCACATCTGAAAATGCAAATTACCACCTAAGCCACACTCTTCAATGTTCACAGTAAGGGCTTAAGAGAGAAGGTGGC
Organism: Madoqua kirkii; assembly: GCA_006408675.1. NCBI lineage: Eukaryota > Metazoa > Chordata > Mammalia > Artiodactyla > Bovidae > Madoqua > Madoqua kirkii. The sequence goes on along the minus strand of SJYC01054534.1, from coordinate 62,617 downwards.
TTGTGGCTAGGACGGTGGCTGAGGCGGGGTCAGCTTGGTGGGTGTCTCACTGCCTTCCTGCCGGCCCCCAGCAGCCTGGCTCTGCCCCTCCAGCTCAGGGCTCTATTTTCTGACTCGAGCAAACAGCTGCGCGTCTGACACTGATCATGGCTTGGCTGCTTCTGCTACTGCAGCTCTGTCTCTCCTCCTGTGTTTTTTTAAAATTGAGGTATAATAACATTATATTCATTCTTTCTGCATTTTTAAGAGCATTTCTGTTAACTGAACAGTACTGATTAAAAAGAAAATGGTCAGTGTTAAATTATAAAAACAGAATGTGCAATATGAGTGAATTCAGGGAACTGTATATGTCTCATTAAGACTTGTGGAGAGACAGGTAAAATAAGGCAGAGCAAACTGTCAACTGTTTGTAGACTTGACATCAAAGATGAAAACAACCAGGAATGCAAATGGGCAGAGGGTCCAGGTAAAAGGGGACTGAGCACGACCCATTGCCCGGCTATGCCGGCAACAAGAGTGCAGGCTTGCTGCCTAGCATCACCAGCGGCCACGGGCAAATGAAGCGAACAGCGACTGCAGTGCACACCGGCACAGCCAGAGCGCTCATCTGAAAGGCATGGAAGGAGTGCAGGCAGGCTGTGCAGCACTGGGGGCCCGAGGACTGGCAGCTGCACCCCCCACATGCAGGAGGCTTGAGTGTATGGCGTGATTGCAGGGAGGCTGTGAGAGCTGGAGAGAGCACCTGGCTTCTGAATCCACAACTCTAATGAGAATCAAAGAATCAAGGAATAACCAATGCCGTGTAAAACCTGGACAAAGCGCTGTTCATCCCCCTTGCCCGTGAGAAGGTAGGCCAGAGTGTCTGGAGGTTGAGGCAGGTGAGGCATTTCATCTGTCCTGTCCTGCAAGCGTTACCCTCCAGCTCTGCCCTCCCCACGCCATCTCCTGGTAACTGCCCTGCGCTCAGAAGAGCCCCTCCTCACACGTTCCTCCTCAGAGGCACCAATGGCCACACTACTGGCCAGCAAGTGATGCCTCCAATGCTAAGAAGGGGCGCAACGACAGCATGACCTCAGGGAGTCAAAGAGCAGCTTTACCCTGGTTCCTGGTTTGAGATGCAGCTGGACCAGGTTTTTAGTCTCATACTGGAATCTGTAGGAAGAGTAGTGGCTCTCCAATTCTGGTTCTCCAAAGTGAACTTGGTCAGAACAGTAACAGCCTATTGATTTTAAAGAAAAAGAAATGCAGTTTTTATGCATCTTTAATAAAAATGGTCTATATACATACAGCTGCAACAGTCTTCCCCCTTCTGTGTAAAGGGGTGATTCTGTGAGACATTATTTATAGTGAGTCTCTCTGCCACTGAGTCTGGGACTATTTCAATTTCTTCAGGGACTGAGAGAGAATGAAACTATCTATCCATTTACTCTAAGAGTTAAATTTACAATGAATTCTTAAAAAACACAGATGAAAGGGGAAGAGGAGTGCAAAGAATTTGTGAAAGCACAAAGGATAATCTAGCACAAACCTTTGTTTTTTGAAAATATACATCAAAGTCAATATCATCGTCAAAGTCAATTTTAAAGTCCTTTGAGCTCTTCTTTCTGTGCTCTGATTGTGAAGCAGTGTCACCTGCAGAAATGAGGTCAGATGTCAGCACTGCTCACCTCTCTGGCCCGTTCATTTACCCATCCTGCGACTCCACTTGACAGCCTTACTGACCGCGAGAGTGCATTTGTATCAGAGCGTCAGAACAGCACTAGGAAGGGCAAATCTCATACCTAATATTTATCCTTACGATCTGTGTTTCTGCTGAGAAAACTCAATACAAGGCATGCTAATTAATCACTTCTTTTCAGAGAGAGAATGCAAAACACACAATGCTGGCATAGCCCTTCAGGGGGCTGTAGCGTGCCACCCCTGCAGTAACTCACACCTCCAGACCCTTCCCACTTAGAGGCTTCAGTCTTAACTGATCCCTCATCCCAGGCCAGGTCAACTGACTGTCCAACCAGGAGGCTGCTTATCTTGTGTATTTTCTACACCTTGTTGGGAGGTACAAGACTGTGATGAGCGCTTCCCCTTCCTGAGCTGAAAGGCTGACTGGCTGGTTATCTGCACTATCTCTTAACAGTTCTATCTAGAAGTACATACGTTTGTGTCGAGGTCTAAAGCGCCAGTGATCCGGGCCAGCCCACATCGACATGGTGCGGGGGCTGAAGTAGGAGTACTCTCCAGGTTTCATGGACAGAAGGGGACACAAGGTCCAAATGTCTCCGTCTCCAAGGGGAATCACTTCGTCTCTGCAATGCATAAATCCGTTTTTATACGCACAGTCATGTGTATCGATGTAGACAATACAAGCGTGTATTTACTGTAAAGCAGAATGTGACCCAGCTGAAGACACTACTTTTCCATAAATGAGCAATATTGCTAAGAGTAAGCCGAACATAAATACATCATTAGTAACCCTCTAGTTTACTCAGTCAGTGCTTTTGCTTCTCTTCATTTTGTCACAACACGATCATATCTATGCAAGTACTTCAGATGTTTCAAAGTGCTTCATAAAATGCAAGTTTACCCACTTGAGAGTTAAGAAAACAGAAAGAAACTGAGTTTTTAGATAAGACTACATGGCTAGTAAAATGCCAAAGCTGGGGACTGGACACCATTCCCTGAACCCCAGCCTCAGGGTCTTTCCACACACAAGGCTTCCTGCCACATGACACGACTGTCTGTCACATTTCTTCTTTACCATCTTTCCATAAACAGGGGCTCCGCTAACACTGCTGTAGTTCCTACTGAAAGTGAACACAACTAGTTTATGTCTCCCACATGACTGGGGGAAAATAACCTATTAAACCATCTAGCCAGTATTTCTTGCTGTGTATGAAGGGTCTAACTGGCCCATCCAGCATGGCAGTTTTGGATTGGTGTTTCACCCTTTCTGCAAAGTAACTAAAACGTGTCGGGTAGGTTTCACCTACAGGCCCTGCCAGGTCAGAAAGCCTGTTAGCGCTGCTGTACTGCCCTCTAAAGGTAAAGACAATGACGACCTTTTCACCTGTACTGAGCCATACCTACAAATCCCCTTTATATTAATCCTTATAGTATAAGATAAAAGCTTTAAAAGGACTTTGCTTTCATCTATGGAATATTTTTAAAAAATTTTATTCAGTAAACTGTACCTGTACATTTAAGGTGTAATGGAAACAATTTTTAAAATTAAAATATATTAAAAAAATCCCTGCTTCTAGTCTGTAACGGCCTTCCTATGTTAAGCAATAACTGCACTGCACTCTGCTGTACTTCTCCCAGGGCGAGAGAGAAGGTGGCTTTGGGAGTATCCCCACTCAAATTCTCGGGTACTCGTCTGTCAAAATGCTGGCAGCTAAGCGGCAGTTTGTTGGGAACTTAGAGGCAAAGCTATTAAGAGCTCGGCTCCCATCTTCTGAGAGTCGGACTTCTTCTAAGGGCCAGAACTGGACTGAGGCCCTGAAGGCTTTTAATCATTCTTTCAATACAATACAGTGCTATGTGGCAGGCACGCGATCCCCCCACTCAACAGCCAGCCTAATCCAGTCCACCCCTCTGTCAGGCTTCCCTCATCCGCTGTGGAGGAAGTGTTTATTTCTCCTACCCCCGCCCCAGCCTACCGCAACCACAGTCTTTCCTTCAGTTTGGCACCAGCTCAGTCGTGCTGCAGGTTGAAGGTCTCCTCTCAACTGTCTCCTAGCACCTCAGCCAGCATGCAGAGGAAGGCCTCAGCCTTGCGAGCACAGAGCAGGCTGTGGTCTGGGCTGGACCACGGGCGAGGCCTCTAACCACGGTGAGTGCACACACCAGGAGATCAGAGAGCGCACACGGCCCCGCCACTGAGAAGATAGAGGGCAACTGAGCCACCCTAGGTCACAAAGCGCTTTCTCAGTCACGTCCTTACTAATGTACGATGTGCAAGGCGGTCAAAGGGCTGCCATCCAGGGACCAGTCACATGGGGCTTCCTGCAAACACTGGTGTTTATAATTTGGCATCGCTCCACCCCACCTTGAACTAGAAACTCTTAAAGACCTTGCAGTTCAGTATAGTGTTTTCAGCCCTGCATACAGCATAATTCTCAGCTGCTCTGGGAAAGTCATGAGGCACTCCTGGCCCTAGATACTCCTGAGTTAGTGCCTCGGGGTGGAGCCTTCCACCTAGAGGTCATTGCACACGGCCAGACTGGTCGAGGGTGCTGGCTAACTCCCCAGCTCCACCCTTATTTACCCTTTCTGAGCCTGTTTCCTCACCTGTAAAATGGGGTAACAGGACCTATAGGGTTGTTGTAAGGATTAAGACATTATTTTTATATATTATATAGATTATGTGAAATATGTAGGTAAGGAACCTGGCAGAGTATCTGGCACGATCAGACTAATCAGAGCTCAGGAAACATCAGATACTACAGTACTATTATCATCAAGTCCCAATCACTTTACAAGTGAGAAAACAAAGACCTCAAAGATGAGGACGCTTGCCCCACATCTCCCAGCCATCCATGGCAGGGTCAGGTCTAGGTCAGTTCACACACTTGCTGAGCTCTCAGAAAAGGCCAGGACCAGACCAGGGGCAGGCATTTCAAGGCAGACGAGACCCTGGACTAGAACCTAAGCCCTGTGATCCTAATGCAGGCACTCGGCAAGATGGAGTCTAAACTTTTATTCTGTCCAACTGGGGAGAGAAATGGAGACATTTGTTCAAGATGTGTTCAGAATAACCATCTATGGGTTATATGGTTATAACAACAAAAGTGACGAAAACCCTCGCTACCTCAGTTCCCCAGATGCCACCTCACTGTTTACAGAAAGTGACAGCTCTTCTCTGACGTTTGAAAATGACATTAAAAGGGCCCATCCCACCAATCCACCTACCATCGCTCACTTCTCGGAAGACAGGATGGGAACAGGGACAAAACCACAGGCTGCTAATACACACCCCAGGAGAAGCAGTTTCTAAAGGGTCTGGGGGTGGAGGTAATTTTTCCTTGAAGTCCACACAGCCCCGACTTCTACTCAGATTTGAAGAGGCACTGTCGACCCAATCATTCCCCACGTGGACCAACAAAGGGAGTCAAGAAAGCATTCTCAGCCTGGACACACTCAGCAAGGCTCTTGAAGGCATTTTGCCTTGGTGCGAAATTACGCTGGGCAGCTTCTACAGTTTCACCCACATTGAACCAGCTGGGCTGTGCCTGACCCAGTCTCGCCAAGCTGCTGCTATGGGCACAGGGCCATCAGAAGGGCTCTCTGTCCTAGTCCCGTGGAATCCTGCTTCCAGATCACACTCAGAATTAACATAACCTAACTTAGTAAGTACACATAATAAAGATTAACCAAGTTCAGATTTTCCTATGATGCTTACAGAGTAATCAAAAATCTAAATTATCAGAGACCAATTCTACCACTCCTCAATCTTATATGCTCAATTTTACCTGCTGCCTTAGTTTTCCTTGCTTTGCTCATCCCCAGTCTACCAATCTGATAACTAACTCTGCTCAGATCCCTCTGCCCTTTAGGTGGGGCCCATGTTTTCTCAGTAATCAATATGTAAACCTGTTTTCTGCCTATAACTGAGATGGAGTGATTCAGCCAAAAGCCAGACCACATCCAGGATCTTGAAAGGGAGCATGAAAATGGAAGTGGTGATGACCACCGCCACTGAAGGAGCTACTATAGCCCAGCTTTTTATGTCATAGTCTCATGCTTATCGACTTCTGCAATGTCAGGCTTTTGACCAGTAAGTGGCTGAGCCGATATTCAGAGGCAGATTGATTCCATCATGAGTCAGAATGGCTCAGCCTGTGAAATAAGACACACCAGCCCAGCAGGCCACAGAGACGACATCGGACTGTCCCAACAGGACATCTAGGAGAACTGCCATGGGAACACTTCCCGTGGCCCTGAGCGCCTTACTGGCAGCTTTGAACCTGGCAGGGCTCCTTCCAGCTCCTGAGCATGGTGCGACCCCCAGCTGTGGTCTGGTCTGCTTCATCATCACTGGCATTGAAGTCATCCTCCAGGGGCCCGTTGGGGAAGTCCTCGCAGTCATTGTCCTCCACCTCGGCATCGAAGTCAAACACCTGATCGTTCTTCTTAAACTTGTCCACCAGGGCCGACACTGACTGCAAGAGACAGATAGCTCACCAGTCCCCCACACTCCTATCACCACCCCGCCACTAGGGGGAGACTCGCCCCACTGGAGGTGCCTTCCTCCCCACGCCTGCCTCCCCAGAGCCAGTGTTCCCTCAACAGCAGAGCGCTGAGGAAGTTTATATTGTGCGGCACAGAATGGAGCTGGATTGTCATCAGGCACATTTTGTAAAACACGAAACCGGAATCTGCATCCTTTAACCCCATGTTTAAACAGTTTTCCATGGAGACCATTTATTTTGGAGGTTGTAGTAAGTAGACTAAAGGGGGTCAGGCTAAAATAGAGGAAAACTTCACACATGACAATTTCTCAGGAAACTTTGTGCCAAGGGACTCAACTCTGAAGAGCAGGAAATTCCTTGAGCTTGACAGCAGCCTAAGAGACCAGAGGCCACTGGGACAGCCATGTTTGAGAGTAAATCTGATAAGACTGTGCACCCAGGAATGGAAGGACTGCCTTCCCCTGGCAGGCAGACAAGAAGAAACACAAAGCTGATCCCCACACGCTACTCCAGCTATTTAATGGGCCTGCAGAGGGCAGCGCGCAGCCCACTCCCAGCCCTGCCCCAGTGTTTCGGAGGGCAGTGTGCAGCCCACTCCCAGCCCTGCCCCAGTGTTTCGGAGGGCAGTGTGCAGCCCACTCCCAGCCCTGCCCCAGTGTTTAGTCTCTACAGAGGAGCTGAGGTAAATACTTTCTGTACTACTGCCAGCTAAATAAAAATGATGCCAGTTTTGGTTCCCACTGGGCAGAACTCATCTCAGGCCATCTCACTGAAACCATGAGCTGCTGGAGAAATGCCCAGGGCCCTTAGAAGTCCAGAAATTGACCACACCTCATTATGTGCTTCACTGTCCCATTTAGTGAACTGGAAGCCGGCCAGGGAAGGGCAGATTTGGCGATCTTCCGCACACTGCTGCAGGGCCGCTGGGAGGACAGGGAAGATCACAAAGAAGGATCAGAACAGGCTGGAGACATGCCTCAGCCCCTGGAGATGACAGAGCAGCCCTGTGGAGGGGGGCGTGGCCACCTCCCGTCCTTGGACAGAGGCCGGCCGGCCGCCCACCTGTGTGCTGACCGCTCTCCCAGGAGAGGACGTGTGCTCAGGCACACACTGGTTCCAGAGGTAGGCTCCACACTGGTGTTCCAAAAATCCAGAAAACACCAGAGCAGAAGCCTGAAGCATAGACTTTTTGACTCTGAAATGGACTCTGTGTCCCATGCTGGAGCTGGGAAACCAAAAACTCATCCTTAAAGTGTCCTAACCGCACAGACAGTTGTGGAACGTCACTTATTTTAGCCCCAAAATAAACTAGATACGGGCTTCCCTGATGGCTCCGTGGTAAGGAATCTGCCTGCAACGCAGGAGACATGGCTTTGATCCCTGGGTCGGGAAGACCCTTGAAGGGAATGGCTACCCATTCCAATATTCTTGCCTGGAGAATTCCATGAACAGAGAAGCCTGACAGGCTGCAGTCCGTGGGGTCCCAAAGGAGTTGAACATGACTGAGAAACTAAACAACGACCAAACAAGGCACAGATTACACACCTCAGAGGATCAGAGCCTCATTTGAGTGCATGCCCCTGGACAACTGTTAGTACTAAACAGTAATTCTTAGCAAATTCTAACAAGGACAGGAGAAGGATGGGCATCATAATATCAGTGTGGTCCTGCAGAGGGGAGGATAAATTTCATGTACCACAAAATTGTCCCACGCTAGTGCCTGGCCTTCACACTGCCTACCACATCCTCAGAGGATCCCCCAGTAGTGGCAGGGGACAGGCTGGATGGGCGGCAGGGGGCAGTGGAAACCACTGCTAACCCAGTGTAAGGGACTGGCAGCAGGACAGGTCTGTTCTCAGACCACTGTGGAGGACTCTGAAGACAATTCACACAGCCCTTTTCCCCTCAGGGCCCCCTGGGTTGATAACAAGTGCACACAAGGCCTCTGGTGCAGCTGGTCTCTTACAGCCCCTCTCCCCAGTCCAGACTCTCACCCTCCAGAGAACCAGCTGCCCACAGGGCACACAAGGCCTTAGGACACATAAACCATGAGCACTGGCTACTACTGTGCAAGACTCCATGCTGCAGAGAGGCCAAAAGTGAGTTTCTCCTGGGGAAAAAAAGCCCACTTTGTCTTTCCAGAGGAAACTTCTGGGTAAATAAGCAACACAAGAGCACAGTGGGCTTGCTAGCCATGCTTATATACAGAAACCTCTCTGATGACTCAACTGCTCTGGTAAGAGGCTGCCCTGGACTCACCTTTTAAGTCGGTCATTTCCACCCAGCCCAAATCCGGCAGCTCGGGAGGCTCCCCGCTGGAGAGGGTCTGGATGTCAGCAGGGAAGAGCAGCTCGCTCCTATAGTCTGGGCAGTGGAGGGTGGAGAGAAATACACCTGCTGTGCTGCACTCATCAAACGAGGCTGCTGTCTTCTGGAACATGGGGTCGACCTGAGTGCAGAAATAGAGGGGACCCTCAGGGTTACAGGACACAGCCAAAGGAAACAGGAAACCCCACTCACTGGACCCTACTCGTTCGCAGCTGCATCTATGGGATCAAAATGTCTCTGCACATGATCAACTGACCAGGTAAAACCCTACCTGCTTCAAAGGGCTGTGCGCGCTCAAGGGAGAAAGGCACACAGTGATGGTGACAAGCTGACACCATGCCAGCGTGTTTGCCTACAGTATTTCTGGACAGGGACCTTCTGCTGGTCTCTCCACAGTCAGGTGTGGGCTCTGTGAAGATTTTATTTATTTGGCTGTGCTGGGTCTTCATTGCTGCGCGCAGGCTTCTCACTGCAGTGGTTTCTCTTGTTCTGGAGTGTGGGCTCTAGGTGAGCAGGTTTCAGTGGTGGCGGCTGGAGAGCTCCAGAGCACTGGCTCAGTAGTCATGGCGCCCGGGCTTAGCTGCTCCATGGCATATGGAATCTTCCCAGACTGGGGATAGAACTCACGTCCCCTGCACTGACAGGCATACTCTCAACCCCTGGATTACAAGGGAGGCCTCTCCATTGTCACTTTTTGAACATCTACCTCTAGTAGAATGCTATCACAACAAATTCCGCTGACTTATAAAAAGTTTGTGTGAGAGATCCACAGAATCCCATCAATCCTCTGAACAATAAATTCAAAGATGTGGAAGAAAGAACCCAAGTAGGAGATCCAGGCAAAGGACAGGCAGTCATCAGGATTAGATGGCTGGGTTACACAGGGGAGAGGAGGTCAGAAGACTCCCAAGGCTGAGGTCAGGGTGCAGGAGGGCATAACCACGAGTCATCAAGCCCCAGAGCAGAATGGGGCAGGGAAGACAGGGACAGGCACAGGCACACAGGCATGTGTGGCCAGAGGGCAGGAGCCGCCTCAGACTCTCCAGGAGGCCAGTGACAGGGAAGAGGCTGGGTACTGGGTTCATAGGTGTTCCTGACGGCTTAGGACAAGGCTACTCTGCAGACAGGGCCCTTAATTATGAAGATGGACATGGCTCTCTGGCTCTTTATTGGGCCCCTCAACCCTGAGCCCAACCTCACCAGAACTGAGATTCTCTCACTTCTTGATAAGCGAGTCTCAGAACAGCACACATGGCACCTCTGCGTTCTGCCTCCTCACCCCTTACCCAGTCAGTAAAAGGCTTGGCGGGCTTTCCTGGTGGGCCCGTCTCTACTCTTCCTCCCACCCTCACTGCCATTAATATAACCCCTGCCTGAGTTAACCCTTGTCTCTGCTCTCTCCTATTACTTATCCTAAAAATACCAGAGGTGCTACTCCCATGCCCTTCCTCAAAGGCTCACCACAGCAATGGTCTTCCTCCTGGATCCCACACCTCCAAGGTCTTAAGCAGGTAGTTACCAAAACTCAGCATTTCAAAGAGTCAACACGAAATCTGCACATCGACCCACATTAATAGCTGAAAACACTAAGACAACTTTCCTCACTTTTGTCTAGAATTAGATCACATCAGTATAAGAACAATGGTTCTTTCATGTGAATTAGTTATGACTTACATTTTGAGTGGCTGGATAGGAAAATGAATCACTGCCGGCTGTGCAGTCTGGAAAAATGAACTCTTTGAAATAAGGGTCCCAGCAGGGGAGAGAAGCAGTAAAAGCAGGCCTTGGTAGACAGCAGACTGCAGGATGAAGTCTAGAGTCATTTCAGGAGTAAATCCTCCCCTCTAGTCCAACTTGGACACTGTCCAGCTGCTGAGGGAACCAGAACGTTCTCTACTTCGTGACCTCTGCTTGTGCTTCTGCCTGGAGTCCCCTTCCTGTTACCACCTACCCACCCTTCATGGCCCAGGTCAAATCTCGCCTCTCCCGTACACTCTGACCTCCAGCCACTCTGGCCTCCTGAGCAGGGGCCTTGACCTTCCTCACAGAGTCTGTTTGTGCTGTCTTGGCCTGAGGAACTGGAATTTAAGCAGGCTGGACCCCCGTGGCAGCAAGAATTCTGCACACAGAATTCTGTCCCAATCAGATCAGCTCACATGCAAACAAGGGTTCTCAGTTGGTCCAGACCCACCCAGAGAACATCTGCCTGCCCATCTTCTGCCACCATCCAGAGAATGTGGGCTCAACAAACTGGAAGTCCAGTTGAAACTTCAAATTCTAGGTTTGTGTGCATCCCCCCCTCCTTCTGTATCCTCCATTCTTTCAGTTATTACACGTTTACTGGAGGGTACAGAGCGAAAAAGCTTTCCGGTGTGGGGGAGCTTGGTGTTTCTTCAGCACCCTGTTCATTCACTCACATAAGCAGACCACAGCCCGACAGCCGCGGCTTGCAGGGAGCGGCACTGCTCACTCCTGTGCTCTCTCTAGGACAATGGAGAGGCCAGTGTAAGTGTCCTCAGGCTTCCCAGAGTTGGGTTTACCTGGGAACAAAGATGGTAGGGAAAGAGAACGTCCAACCATGCTGTTGAACATTTCCGTGTAGAACCGAAAGCACGAGCAAGAATGGTGGTGAAGGACTTCCCTGGTGGTCGGTGGTTAAGAGTCCACTGCCAATCCTGGGGACACTAGTTCCATCCCCGGTCCAGGAAGACCTCAAGGAGACCCAAAGTGCTGATTGGCCATCAGAGTATGTTTCCCTAGTCCCTCCACTAACCCTCCTGGCCCAGTCTCTCCTACCTAATTCTCTCCTCAAATCTCCAACACGTTCTTCCTCTACGCTCGCTGTCAGCTGAAGACCTGGCTTACTTCACTGATGGGGGCAGGAGTGGGTGGAAGAGGAGGCACAGCCAGAAGAGAATATCCAGAATGTGCCCACGTCCACACACTCAAGCCCCACTGCTCACCAGCCACTGTGCTCCACTGCCAAGCCCCATCCAAGCTGTCCACTCCTTGACCTCTTCACCCACTCAAACATCACCCTTGCATTTATCCTCCCTTTTCTGCATCATCAATAATTCCTTCTCCACTAGATGGGTGCCATCAACAAGTAAACACGCTGCTAATTCTCCCATTTTTTAAAACAAGGTATTTTTCACAGAATTAGAAAACATAATTATAAAATTTTACGGAAACACAAAAGACCCTGAATAGTCAAAACGATCCTGAGAAATAACAGAGCTAGAGGATTCATGCTCCCAGAGTATACTACAAAACTACAATAATCAAAACACTATGGTATTGGCACAAAAAACAGACCCATAGGGACTTCACAGGTAGGCCAGTGGTTAAGAATCTGCCTGCCAATGCAGGGACATGGGTTCAGTCCTGGTCTGGGAAGATTCCACAGGCCATGGAGCTACTGAGCCTGCAGGCTGCAACTACTACTGAAGCCGATGGGCCCCAGAGCCCATGTACAGCAGCAAGCTGCAATAAGAAGCCCACGGACTGCAACTGGAGTAGCTGCCTCTTGCCACCAACTAGAGAAAGCCCACGCTCAGCTTTCTGACCCACTGCAAAGACCCACTGCAGTCAAAAGTAAAATAAATAAAATTAAAAAAGAAAAAGACAAGACACAGAAATCAATGGAACATGATAAAAAGCCCAGAAATGAACACATGCACTTATGGTCAATTAATCTATGACAAAGGAAGCAAGAATAAACAATGAGAAGACAGTCTCTTTAATAAATGGTGCTGGGAAAACTGGGCAGCTACATACAAAAGAATGAAGTCAGAACACTCTCTAACACCACAGACAAAGATAAACAAAATGGACTGAAGACCTAAAGACTGGAAACCATGAAACTCCTAGAAAACATAGGCAGACACTCTTTCATATAAATCGTAACATTATTTTTTGGATCTGTCTCCTAAGACAAAGGAAACAAAAGCAAAAATAAACAAATGAGACCCAATTAAACTTAAAATATTTGCACGGCAAAGGAAACCACTGACAAAATGAAGAGATGATCTACTGAATGGGAGGAAATAATTGCAAATGATATGACTGACAAGGGGTTAAAATCCAAAATATATAAATAGCTCATACAATTCAATAATCAAAAAAAACAAAACTTAATCAAAAATTGTGCAGAAGACATAAACAGACATTTTCCCAGAGAAGACATATAGATGCCAACAGACACAAGGAAAGATGTGCAACACTGCCAATCATCAGAGAAATGCAAACCAGAACAATGAAATATCACCGCACACTGTCAGAATCGCTGCCATTAGAAAGACCACAAATAACAGAGACTGTGGAGAAAAGGAAACTCTTGTATATGGTTGGTGAGACTGTAGGGCCATTAGCAGTCACTATGGAGAACAGTAAAGAGGTTCCTCATAAACTAAAAGTAGAACTACCATATATTCCAGTAATTCCACTCCTGGGTGTACACCTAAAGAAAATGAAAACACTGACTTGAAAAGATAGAGGCATGCATCTCAATGTTCATAGTGGCATTATTTACAACAGTCAAGATATGGAAGCACCTTAAGTATCCATCAACAGATGAATGGATAAAGAAGATGCTGTGTATATGTGTGTGTATATATGCATGTGTGTATAAACACATTTACTCACACACACACACACACACACACACACACACACACACAAACACAATGGAATACTACTCAGCCACTGAAAAAAAAAAGATGATTTGCCATTTGCAATAACATGGCTGGGCCCGGAGGCTATTATGCTTAGTGAAATAAGCCAGACAAAGACAAATACTGTATGTTATCACTTATATATGAAATCTAAAAAATAAAACAAAGCATGTATATAACAAAGTAGAAACAGACTCAAAGATATAGTGAACAAACCAGTGTTTACCAGTGGAGAGGAGGGAGGGACATGAGAGGTAGAGGATTAAGTGGTACAAACTACTATGTACAAAATAAGTAAGCCAGAAGAACATAATGCACAGCAGAAGGAATACAGCCAATATTTTACAGTAACTTTAAAGTATAACCTATGAAAATTTTGAATCACTATGTTGTACACTCAAAACTAATATAACATTGTAAATAAATTATACTTGATAGTTTTTGAAAATTAAAAAAAGAATATATTCTGCAAATATTCCCATATCAATAAATACTACATCACTGTTTCGGAAAGAAAGCAAAAAAACCCCACACAAACTCTGGACCTTACTTTCCCTGCATTTGCCGCTCTACTACTCTGCCCCAATTTACAGCAAAACTCTTTCAAAAAACTGCCTCTCTCCCCAATTGTTTTCCTCTCCCAATTTTTTACGAAAAAATTTTCAAACCTACAAGGATGTTGAAGTAGTCATAAGAATCTCTGTTTAACTTTCACCTAAATTCCCCAACAGGTGACATTTTTCATGTTTTCCTTTCTCCCTGTCCCCTGACCAACAGAATCTTCTTGAAAGTGAGTGTTACAAGACTCTGGCTCTCTGCCAGTTATTAAACTATTGCCACTTAGCTCCAAACCTACCATCTATGCTCTGCCCTGTGATGCTGAGTCAGGGGCCACATCTCAATTGTGTCAGCAGTTCCCTACTGGGCTCCACCAAAAGGAGGCACTAGAGGGAGATGGTAGGGCTGGAAGGAGGAGAAGGAACCGCTTCTTTCTCAGGACTCCCGTTCCTGGGAGTGTCAGCCAGCAGTGACGCCCTGCCTCAGCAGCAGCAGGCCCACCTGTGGCAGCAGTGGAACTTCACTTGCGCTTTCCACTGACACTCACATAACCAACCTTATCCAGAGCCAGAAAGAGACACCGGCACCAACCAGGACGCCCTCCTCAGAGGTCTGGGTCCTGAGCCCCAGGCCCCTCCCTCAAACGCAGCCAAGGAGCACCCCTTCCTTGGAGGCCTGAGCTGCATCTCCCCAGGGGCCCTTCTCCAAGCTCACCAAGGCCTAAGGCCGCCATATTTGACACAGCTGACCATTTCCTCCTTCCTCAAACTCTCATTTCAATACCACACTCTCCTAGTTTCCCCCCAGCCACTGGGCGTGTCTTAGTCAGTTTTCTGAACTCTTAAGATAGGGGTACCCCAGAGCCCTAGTCCTTTTCCCAAGTACACTTTTTCCCCTGGTGATCAATTCCACTCTCGTGACATTAATCACCATTTACTAATGTGCAGGTAAGAGAAATAACTGAGCCCATTGTTGATGGGAGAGTAAATTGATACAACCATTTCTGAGGGCAACAGAAATTCCATGTCTCAGAATTTTTTTTACAAATATACTCCCAGAAGAATGCAAATATATACAAGAATATTCCCTGAAATTGTTTTCAATAACAAAATTTTTAAAAAATTTGTAGCAACATCTCAACATCTGTTTGCTTTAAATTAACTGCTAATTTATAAAGAAGCCTCTGGAACATTCCTTTGAGCAGATTCCTTGGATTTGCTATATCGTGTAAGGTTGTTTACAGCAAGGACTCTGGAGGCAGACTGCTTAGTTTCATGCACCTCAATTACCTCTTCATAAAAAAATGGAGCAAGCTGCTGCTGCTGCTGCTGCATCGCTTCAGTCTTGGCCGACTCTGTGCGACCCCATAGACGGCAGCCCACCAGGCTTCCCCGTCCCTGGGATTCTCCAGGCAAGAACACTGGAGTGGGTTGCCATTTCCTTCTCCAAAGCAGGAAAGTGAAAAGTGAAAGGGAAGTTACTCAGTCATGTCCGACTCTTCGTGACCCCACGGACTGCAGCCCACACCAGGCTCCTCCATCCATGGGATTTTCCAGGCAAGAGTACTGGAGTGGGGTGGGGTGTTGTAAGAACTGAATGGGCTGTCACAGGCCTCAGGCAGCAAGATGTGCCCAGCAGACACACCATAAATGTTAGCTGTCATCACCACTGCTGCAAGGACTACAGAAGAAAATGCCTGTTTTAATCAATTGGTTTTCTCAGGAACTTGCCATCTCCTTGTACTCAATCATTCTGAAAACGGGGGAAAACAGGGACTTGCCCTCTTCTGTATTCGCTGAAAAGCTGAAGGATGACAATGCAGAGAGACCAGCTGAATGTTTTACTACCCCAAGGCCTAAACAAGCACATACCAGCACACTTCCACCTCTGAGGTTCTGAATTAGTCAGAGACCACACTGGGCACACAGTTCCTCACCTCGCACTTTCGATCAGTGTTGGAGACGTTGAGGTTGTTTACATTCTGCTCGATGGTTTTGCATGAGTGCTTCTTCCTTGGTTTTGGGGCCTTCTTGGCTGTTCCTGTTTCAGCTGCACTTCCATCTGTGAGAAGGAGTAAGACTGTGCACTTGTAGGGGCTGCTTTGGAGCATGTGACTGAATCTATCAATACAAGCTCTTCAAACTCTAAAGCATGATCATCACTGCAACACACACCATCCCCTCAAAGCAGCAGGCACATCTAATCCTCAGGTGAGGGAGAAACCAAGCTACTAGATTAAGTATCTGGCTTCTGATGCAAGTCAATTTCCAAAGACACATCCCCCAAATCAGAAGCTCCCTAGCTGGTGATGTTTACTAAATCTTTTCTAAATAAAATAAAAAAGCTTTATAAGGCCCTTCTGTTTTCCAAAACAAACAAGCAAATCTAGTGTTCGATTATCTTCTGAAATACAATTCTGAAAAATGTCCATGTTTTCAATAAATGGGAACTGATTTTCCGTGACTTCGAATGTTACCTGCTATGCCCTTTAAAAAGTCCCTTCCTTATATTCAGATCCCAGCCTGTATACCTGCACCATGGTCCTCTGCTTCTTCCGCAGGTGGCGCCTCCTTGCCCAGCCCCCCTAGGACTTTGTATACATCGGCGTGGACGGCATCTACACGCACAGCATAGATCTTGGTGCTGGCATCCAAAGTGCCGGCAGCTACCTGGTCAAACAAGCAGCGGTGTACGCATGGGGATCAGAGAAAGGAGCAGCTGAACAGGCAAAGCACAGTAATCTGCATCAAATATTTACTTGCCCTTAAGAAAAAAATGGCAAAGATCCCCCTAAAACTGATAGGGAATAAACAGAACATAATGGAAAGACATCAGCTCTTCATCAGTTTAGGAAAGAAAGTAAAGTAGGTAATAAAGTGTTCTAAACAAGGAAGCCTCGCGTGTATTTGTAGAATCCAATTATTGTGCTGTGTTAAATGTTAGTCATCATCAGCATTCACTCAGATGCAAGAGCAGGTGGACATCCCTCTTACTTTAAAGTTGGTCGGTTCAGCATCTTTCTGTTTAAGAATCTCTGACATAAAATCAATCAAGTGCAAGCCGAAAGCATTCTTGGTGGTGATTTTCTGAAAACAGAAAATTGCAGAAAGGCCTGTCATTTAGAGTCTAGGCTCATGTAAACAATGCTACCCTGACAAGGGGAAGCTAAGTTTGTAACAGGAATAGCCACATCTCAACCCAGACATCAAATCCCACCAATACCTGGTGGATGCAGCCAAGTCCCTGTGTGTGCTTCTTTGTTCTCGAGGTCTGGAGTGACAGCACAATTCCTGAGTGTTCCCGTGTGCAAGCCCTGTTCTAGGCGCTGACACTGAGAGGCTCAGTGTCCCCTCAGAACATCTCTGAGGTAGGGATAGTCTCACTCTCATTTTACAGAGCAGGACCCTGTGGCACAATGGTTGGGTGACCTGCCAAGGCCACACAGTGTGTAAGTGGCTGAGACGAATTTCAACTCAGGCTAATTCTAGGACTCACAACAAGCCCACAAGCCTAGGATCTATCTACTGTTTAGCTCCAGAACTACACTACTAACTCTAGTATGCTTCCTCTCTAGTCACACTAGAGGGGTCAGGCAACTTGTCACAGGGGTGGCAATGATCTGTAAGAAACAGTAAAACCACACTGAAAACACCAGCTCCAAAGAGTCACTGGAAATGTAAGTGTGCCATCACGGACTGTGCAGCCTCTACAGAACCAAGAAGGCTAGATCTCCTCTCCGACCAGGCTGCAAAATCTTCACTGATTAAACCAGCAGATACTCACATTTTCAGTAGACAGTTTGATACAGGTGGAGTAATGTTCAGTAATCTGTGTGTTTGTAAACTTGGGCATTGTAGCTGAAACTTCAACATTCCTAAAGGAAAAACAAACGAAATGGGTGCTGTTGAGAATCCAGACCTAGAAATCACGAGGTACTGCGGTGATGCAAACTCGCAGGACCCATGATGTGGTGGCTGCCCGGTGCCCACTCACCTGCCGGAGGGGGAGGCCAGCAACCGTGGGGAGTCTGTGCTAAACTGCAGGTCAAAGACCCTGGAGCGTCTCCGCTGCAGCTTTTCCTTCTCATCATCGTTCTGAGGAAAGTCCTCAAGGACTGGGGTGCCAGGAGTGTTGAGAGGGGCCTTCCGGGGCAGGGCCGTGGGGAACGCCAACTCTGCAGGTGAGGCGGTGCTGTGGTGGCATCCACGGGGCCCTGAAGGAGAGTTCTTCATCGTGGCTGAGGGTGAAGGAATGAAACACTGGCTCAGGAAACCTTCAGCAGGACACGCCTCATGTCTAAAGGAAGGCTGCAGCCTGTCCCAGGGCAGACGTTCACTGCGCATTTCCCACCAAGATCTTTCCCAATTCCAATATTCTATGGCTAGAACCTCTATGGGCTTCCCAGGGGGTGCAGTGGTAAAGAATCCGCCTGCCAGTGCAGGAGACATGGGTTCAATCCCTGAGCTAGGAAGAACCCTGGAGAAGAAATGGTAACCCACTCCAGTCTTCTTGCTTGGGAAATTCCAAGGACAGAGGAGCCTGGTGGGCTACAGCCATGGAGTCTCATAGTTCAAGTTACTTGGTGACTGAGGGGTTCTGACGCTTCCTGCCAGTCTGGACATATACTTATGGGCAGTTACTGTGAACCTAAAGCACCACACGGGATGTTAAGGTGGGTAAGAAAAAGTCACTGCCTCTGAGAAGCCCACAGACTAGCAGAACAACAGACATGTTCAACCATAATGCCAGGCAAGATAGAGAAGACGAGATGCTCAGATAAGGGTGATGTATGCGCTATCGTGTCAGACAGACTGGGTTCTAATCCCAGCAGGGAGACAGAATAAACAATACAAATATGTAAAATAAATAGAATATTCCAAGGAATCACCCACAGATTACTTACTAACTGCAAAGGGAAAAATGTCTCTTTTCTCTGGGCATGTAAGATCTTAGTTCCCCAACCAGGGATTGAACTTGTGCCCCCTGCAATGAAGTATCATGTGACAGGGAAGAAAAGTAAACATGACAGAACGTTAATAACTGTGGGGTTTAGGTTGTGAGTGTGAGACTATTTACTGCCTTAGTCTTTCCATGTCCCTGGTATGTTTGAACATTTTCATAATAGGAAGTTAGAAAATGGATGGCACGTTAGATGGAGATACAAGCTCTGGAGAAAAGTAAAGCATGGAAAGGGAACAGGACTGGGGAATGGAGGTGGGAGGTCATTTTTAATATAGTGGTCAAGGAAATGTTTCAGGGAGAACATGACATCAGAATCAAGACCATGTGGATGTCTGTGGGAGGTCATGTAGAGGCCGGAGGAACAGTGAGTAGAGGCAGGAACATGCCTGGCACACCTGGGGGCCAGTGTGGGGCAAGAGGAATGCGGGGGAAGTGAGAGAGGTCACGGGGTGTCATATTTGCGAGGCCTGGTAGCTTAGGAGCACCCAACAGAGTAAGGCTGGGACAACGGGTAGGGGTGTATGAGCCTTACTTATGGGCCACTGTAAAGGCTTGGGCCTTCATGAGAAGGGACGCGATTGAACATGGTGAGAGAAGGCACAAAGTGATCTAACTTATGCTTCATGAAGATCACTATGGCTGTTCTGTGGAAAACAGACTGAAAGGATGAGCAGGATGACCAATTAGTAGGGAACTACCAACAACCAGGGGCTCCCCTGTTGGCTCAGTGGCAAAGGACCCACCTGCAGACACAAGTGCTGCGTGGCGCAGGCGCAGCCGAGAGGAGCTCCCCCACGTCCGAGGTCAGGGGCAGCGGCCGAGAGGAG
Organism: Madoqua kirkii; assembly: GCA_006408675.1. NCBI lineage: Eukaryota > Metazoa > Chordata > Mammalia > Artiodactyla > Bovidae > Madoqua > Madoqua kirkii. The sequence goes on along the minus strand of SJYC01054534.1, from coordinate 43,081 downwards.
CTCCCCCACAACCAAGATCGGGGCGGCAGCCGAGAGGAGCTCCCTCACGTCCGAGGTCAGGGGCGGCAGCCGAAAGGAGCTACCCCACACGCGAGGTCAGGGGCGGTGGCCGAGAGGAGCTTTCCCACGTCCAAGGTAAGGAGCAGCAGCGCACTTTGCTGGAGCAGCCATGATGAGATAACCCACATCCAAGGTAAGAGAAACCCCAGTAAAATGGCAGGTGCTGAGAGAGGGCATCAGAGGGCAGACAGACTGAAACCACAGTCACAGCAAAGTAGCCAATCTGATCACATGGACCACAGCCTTGTCTAACTCAGTGAAACTAAGCCAAGCTGTGTGGAGCCTCCCAAAACGGACGGGTCGTGGTGGAGAGGTCTGACAAAATGTATCCACTGGAGAAAGGAATGGCAAACCACTTTGGTATTCTTGTCTTGAGAACCCCATGAACAGTATGAAAAGGCAAAATGATAGGACACTGAAAGATGAACTCCCCAGGTCGGTAGGTGGCCAATATGCTACTGGAGATCAGTGGAGAAATAATTCCAGAAAGAATGAAGAGACAGAGCCAAAGCAAAAACAACACCCAGTTGTAGATGTGACTGGTGATAGAAGCAAGGTTCGATGCTGTAAAGAGCAATATTGCACAGGAACCTGGAATGTTAGGTCTGCGAATCAAGGCAAATTGGAAGTGGTCAAACAGGAGATGGCAAGAGTGAACATTGACATTCTAGGAATCAGCGAATTAAGATGGACTGGAATGGGTGAATTTAACTCAGATGACCACTATATCTACTAGTGTGGGCAGGAGTCCCTTAGAAGAAATGGAGTAGCCATCCTAGTCAACAAGAGTCCAAAATGCAGTATGTGGATGCAATGTCAAAAACAACAGAATGATCTCTGTTCATTTCCAAGGCAAACCATTCAATATCATGGTAATCCAAGTCGATGCCCTGACCAGTAACACTGAAGAAGCTGAAGTTGAACAGTTCTATGAAGACCCACAAGACCTTTTAGAACTAACACCCAAAAAAGATGTCCTTTTTACTAAAGGGGACTGGAATGCAGAAGTAGTAAGTCAAGAAACACCTGGAGTAACAGGCAAATTTGGCCTTGGAGTACGGAATGAAGCAGGGCAAAGGCTAATAGAGTTTTGCCAAGAGAACACACTGGTCATAGCAAACACCCTCTTCCAACAACACAAGAGGAGACTCTACACATGGACATCACTAGATGGTCAATACCGAAATCAGACTGATTATATTCTCTGAAGCCAAAGATGGAGAAGCTCTATATAGTCAGCAAAAACAAGACCAGGAGATGACTGTGGCTCAGATCGTGAACTCCTTATTGCCAAATTAAGACGTATATTGAAGAAAGTGGGGAAAACCACTAGACCATTCAGGTATGACCTAAATCAAACCCCTTATGATTATACAGTGGAAGTGAGAAACAGATTTAAGGGACTAGATCTGATAGAGTACCTGATGAACTATGGACAGAGGTTTGTGACACTGTATAGGAGACAGGGATCAAGACCATACCCCAGAAAAAGAAATGCAAAAAAGCAAAATGGCTGCCTGAGGAGGGCTTACAAATAGCTGTGAAAAGAAGAGAAGCAAAAAGCAAAGGAGAAAAGGAAAGAGATGTGTATAAGAGACAGGCAATGAAGTATCATGTGACAGGGAAGAAAAGTAAACATGACAGAACGTTAATAACTGTGGGGTTTAGGTTGTGAGTGTGAGACTATTTACTGCCTTAGTCTTTCCATGTCCCTGGTATGTTTGAACATTTTCATAATAGGAAGTTAGAAAATGGATGGCACGTTAGATGGAGATACAAGCTCTGGAGAAAAGTAAAGCATGGAAAGGGAACAGGACTGGGGAATGGAGGTGGGAGGTCATTTTTAATATAGTGGTCAAGGAAATGTTTCAGGGAGAACATGACATCAGAATCAAGACCATGTGGATGTCTGTGGGAGGTCATGTAGAGGCCGGAGGAACAGTGAGTAGAGGCAGGAACATGCCTGGCACACCTGGGGGCCAGTGTGGGGCAAGAGGAATGCGAAGTATTCTTACCTGGGAAATCCCATGAACAGAGGAGCCTGGCGGGCTATAGTCCACGGAGCTTAAGAGTCAGGCACGACTGAGTGACTAAACAACAACCAACACCAGGACAACAGATCCTGGTGGCTCAGACCAGAGAGAGGATGGTGGAGGTGGTAGAAAGAGAGAAAGCAAGCAAGCAAGCGTAGCTGCTCAAATGTATCCAACTCTTTGCAACTCTATGGATTGTAGTCCGCCAGGCTCCTCTGTCCATGGGGTTTTCCAGGTAAGAATACCTGAGTGGGTTGCCATTGCCTTCTCCAGGGGATCTTCCAGACCCAGAAATCAAACTCAGGCCTTCCTCATTGCAGACAGATTCTTTACCGTCTGAGCCACCAGGGAAGCCTATGTAGGTGGTGGGCAGAGGTCGAACAAGATATAGTCTCAAAGTAGAGCCAAAATGATTTCCTAATGGATTAAATATGGGGCACGAGAGGAAACAGAAGAATAAAGGATAACAACAACACTGCTCTAAACAACTGGTGGAAGGGAGTTACCAGGGCCCAAGAGAGTAAGACTACAGAAGAAGCATATCTGTGGGGAAAGGAGGCAAGATTGGGGCTCAGTCCGGTGCCTGCTGGGCTTCAGAGGCTTACTAGTCATTCAACTGGGGTAAAGAGTCAGATATTTAAATGTAGAGAAAAGTTACGGTTGGGGAAAAGTTTTGGGCTGATATATTAATATATATGTGGATGTTGTAAGCACAGAGAGGATATTCAAAGCTGTGGGGGATAAGACCAAAAACATGAGGACAGTTAGAAAAAAGCAAAAGGCTAAGTCTTAGACTACTTCAAAGTTTAAAGAGAAGGAAACCACAAGGAATCAGTGAAGAGATGGGTAACGTATAACAAGTGAAGGAGAGGGTGGTGTTCTACAAGTCAGGTGAAGAAAATATTTCAGGGGAGGAAGGTGTAAAGCACTACATCAAACGCACCTGACAGGTCAAATTAAGCGAGGATAGAGAACTGACCATTAGATTCAGCAACCTGGAAGTTACTGACAAGAGCAGCTTTCCCCGAGTGCCAGGAACAAAGAGAAAGTCATCATCTAGAAGGACACTGGGTGAACCAGGGAATACAGCATGGCTGCTGGGCATCTTTAGGGTCCCCTTGAGATGACAAGGTGCAAGGGGCCTGGGGCAGAGTAGGGATTAATCAAGTTGTGATTCTGTCACAAGCAAGAGGCAAGAGGAGGGTAAGAGGTTATGGGTGTTAAGAAAGAAAGTGATTACACTGATTGACCACGGAATGTAAGCTATGTAGGAGGGGAACAAGGGCATGAGAGAGGTGAGAGACAGGGAAAAGCAGAACACAGGTCTGCTGGGTCAAAGGACTGTTGGAGTTGGGGAACAAGGAGAAAGCTGGAACGACAGGAGTGTTTGAGAGGCAGGATGCACTGGGATAAGAGTGGCACAGTTCTTGATAATGATAAGGTCTAGGGTATGACAACAGGGTGAATGGCCATGGCCAAGGAGAGCAGACCAAGAAACGATCACTGGAAGGGAGAGGTGAAGGAACCTGGGGGCAGTTTTCAGATTTCAGAATCAGAAGACTTGGCTTCAAATTCCAGCTCCATCACTTATTAGCTGGAGAAATTTTAAGTAAATGCTCTAAAGGTTTGCTTCCTCATCCTCCAAATAAGAATAAGAATGTATACCTTGGCTGGTTCAGAATTGGTGATGTGAAAAAAAAAAAACCCATAATATAACACACGTTAGATAAGAACATATTAGTTTCATAAAAACACATTAGTGACACACAACAAACACTAAAAGGCTGCCCACGGGCTTCCCTGGTGGCTCAGTGGTAAAGAACCTGCCTGCCGATGGAGGACACAGGTGTGATCCCTGGTTCGGGAGGATCCCAATGCTGAGTGGCAGTGATGCCCCTGTGCCACACCACTGAGCCCTGGCTCTAGGGCCCGGGAGCCACAACTACTGAGGCCACACGCCACAACAAAGAGCAGCTGCTGCTCGGTGCAAACAGAGAGCCTGTGCAGCAACGAAGACCCAGCACATCCAAAAAGTAAATAAATATATAAATTTAAAAAGGCTGCCCAAGCAAGAGGAAGGAAAGGAATGACGACTGGGGATAAAAGAGAATTAAAAATACAGCTTTATAAGTTTCCCTGATAGCGTCCCACAAGCTAAAGAGTATGATTAACAGAACCTTAAGCTGAGGTCAAAACAAAAGAAAAAGAAAGTAAAAATATAAAGCACGCAATAGACATTTTTAGAAGCTAAATCAAGAGGACTTGTGACTTTGACTACTTGAATGTGGGCACTGCAACCAATGTAAGGAAGGAAGTTGGACCTCAGAAGAAAAGATATAGAAAGCACTAAAGGAGGAATCTAAGAGAGAAACTTAAAATGGAAATTTGAGCCACACCTTATTTCTCAGAATTGTCTTTCTTCAAATTTCTCTCCTTCCCTTTAACATTATACATCCATTCTTTCAACAGATGGGTTACTGAGCTCAAAAACACTTTGTATAACAACTTCCTCACCTCCTACTCATTTTTCAACCCCTCTGGTGTGGCTCCCATGCCAGCCATTGTATGAAAACTGTCTCGTCATCATCACCCACAACTTCCATGCTGCCAAACCCAATGGTCACTTTTCAGGCCTCGTCCCTCTTGAGAGTCAATGGCACCTGAAAGAGCTGACAACACTCTGCCTCTGAGATTTCCGAGGCTTCTTGGCTTCTAATCACCACTCTTTTCTGAGTTTTTCCGGCCCTTCCTTTTCTAACCAGCTTCTAAACACTGGTCCCAAGTGTTTTCTCTACACGGTGTTCCTGGTGTTCTCACCTATTTCCATGGTTTTGCCAGCTATACAATGAAAGTAAAAGTCTTAGTCGCTCAGGCCTGTAGCTTAGACTCTTTGTGACCTCACAGGCTGTAGCCCGCCAGGCTCCTCTGTCCATGGGATTCTCCAGGCCAGAATATTGGAATGGGTAGCCATTCTTTTCTCCAGGGGATCTTCCTGATCTAGGGATCGAACCTGCCTCTCCTACACTGCAGGCAGATTCTTTACCATCTGAGCCACCAGCGAGCTGGGAGCTATACAGTAATGATGACCAAATTTACTTCTCGGTCCACAGGCCACTTCCCTGAGCAGTTCGTATCACTGCCCCCAGCGTCAAACTCTTATCCAAGTGATTATTGACCCTTTCACCTGACCCATTCAGGTAAGTCACTTACCACGTCCAAAAAAAGTAACTCTCAATTTCCAAACCTCGTCACAAGACCTACAAAGCCCCTGCCTACCGGTCGGACGTCACTCGATGTTCAGTTACAGTGTCATGGTCCTTGCCCGTGTAAGGCTCTTTCTTGCTTACTCTTTTTTCGTGTGCTTGCTCCTTCTGCCTGGAACTCGTTTTCCAGAATCTTAGAGATCTGAGTTCCTCCCCCGACTCTGCTCTTCTCAAAGTGAGCGCTCAGCCTCATCTGTAACTATTTAGTTTCCTCTCTTCCGAACTAAAACACATGCTCTAAGAGAATGGGTTCTTATCTATTTTGTTCTTTATTGAAATCGATCTCTACCATCTGAGAGAGGGTCTGGCCCAATGGGGACACTGGGTACTTGTTGAAAGGACGTAAAAATAAATGCAAGCGTAATAAACATATAGCGGTAACCTCCATACTTCTATGGCCCTGAACAAACGTGCACTCCGGGAAAGCCTCTTTTTTTAACGAAGAGACACCACCCAAGGTGTAAGAGCTCGAGGAAAAGGCGTCTGGCATCCGGCTCACAGCCGGAAGAGCGGCCTGGGCCGACGCCGCGACCTGATTGGCCGGACCCGCCCGCCTGCCCACCCCGCGCCTGCCCTCCTCTCCCAGCCTGCCGGGCTCTCGCTCAGCCCCGGGAAAACAAAACCAACGACAAGGCCGAGAATAACCGACTCCCCGCTCAGACCCGCCCGCCTCGCACCGCTTCGCACCGCGACCTTCCCGCCTCGCCTCCCCGCCACACAGCCTTACCAGGGCAGGGAGGTCTCATCTTGTCCTCCGCGTCGCCAGAGCTGGTTTTAAATTGCGCGCCGAGACGCCAGGTCGCCGTAACGGCCGTGATGACGCCAACGTGGGCGGGGCCAGAGGCGCGCCTGCGCAGACCGCTTTGGTCCTCCGCGCGAGAAGTTTCCGCCCAGCCGCGTGGAAGTGAGAAGTCAGGATGGAGGGTTCTTGGCTCGAGTCGTGAGGGTGGACTGTAGTGGATCGGTGGAGCACGCCTCCACCTCACGAAATAGTATGGAGACTCCGCCTTTCAAGCGCTAGACGCGAAACTGGGCCCTAAGAACCGAGAGTGGAGTTGAGCGGGCGGCACCTTTGCTTTCACGAAATTCACTAACGGAGGAGGCAGGTGACCAAGGAAACAGAAGTTGATTTTCCCATCGCGACCTGTGCTGTGAGGGCAGCAGAACACTAAGGACGGGGAAAGTGATGGACTGGGTGTGGGATGGAGGTGAGAGGGAGCCGACGCCGGAATGCAGAACGTTTACAGGCCGGGGGAGAACTGATGCAAGATGTTGTGTGTACTTTAATGAAGACTTTCGCTAGTATATATTCTTGCGAAAAGATTCCTAGATATCTTATCCCCTGTCAAAAAAGTAAGGTTAAGATTGGAAGTGAGACAGGTGTGTTTTGTGCTGCTTGTCTGTTCATTCCACTCATTGCATCCAAAGAATTGTATTAAGGGAGAAAAGACTGTTCCCTCAAATATTCCTAGAGCATCCTATAATTTCTTAACACATGACATTTTATACAGAGCTTCTTTGCAAGGGTGCTATTGGCATTCAGGGTGAAACAGTTCCTAGCATGTTGACACTCTTCCTCTTTGTAGGACTGTTCGGTGTCCCTGACACCATTTGCTCACTGAATGCCCTTCAGTCATTTTGGTAACCAAAAAAAGTACTACCCGTTGAAACGACTTTTCAGGCCAATTTACTTTTTGCACAAACTTGTGCTCCCAGTGACCACCTTCAAATCTTTCGTATAAGGCAATGTTCAATAGAATAAGTTTACCCAGGAACCGAAATCAGCACCCACGAGCCACCCTGGGCACCTCCCTCTCCCTCACTCTATCTGATCAATCCATCACTGGACTCTCTTTAGTTGCTAAAAGTCTCTTCAATCCTACGTCTCTTTTCATCCATGTTTCCTTCCTGCTGGTCCACAGCAGCCACAAACCTGCCCTGACCCCCTTCTCCTGGGGCCCAGGGTGGTGTTTCCAAAGTTCAGGATCCTCTTCATCTTCATCTTCACCCAGTTACTCCCATCAGGTTTCAGCTCATGTCACTTCCTCAGGGAGGCCTTCCCTGATACACTCGAGTGTCCTTACTGGAGGCATCAGTAGAACTTGTCACCCGTGTGGTTTTCTGTGTTTATGTTTTTCTCTGGCTGCACTGCCATGTGCCACGCAGCATGCAGGATCTTAGTTCCCTGACCAGGGATGGAACCCTGTGCCCCCTGCAGTGAAGGCACGGGTTCTAATACACTGGACTTCTGGGAAGTCCCTACCTTTGTTAATTTTACATCTACTGGGTGACTATTTTGTATCTGTCTCCTCCATAGACTGTCATCTTGGTGAGGTCAAAGCGTGTCTTTGCTCACCATTGTTTTCCCAGAGCTTGGTGCTAGCCCTGGATACAGCAAGTGCTTAAATACATATTGAATGAGCAAAGTTGGAAGACAAGTTTAAATCCTGGGGTGGTCATCTTAACCTCTGGGCCACATGTTCTTCCCCATTTATAAAGCAGTGATGCCAATACCCCCCTTTCACTAGGCTTTATGAGGAATTAGATAATAGATCCTGTGAGCACATGGACTCAGGATACACTAGGGTCCCAGCTATCATTCTCTATGTGCATTTGTGACAGGAAGTGGGAATGGGTGTGATCCTCTAGATTCCGTGCATGGACCATCTAAGAGCAGGGGGGTTGGGAGGCGGCAGGTGGTACTGAACCTAGAGCCTCTGAAGAACTGGCTTGGAACATGTGGCAGAAGAAGGCTCCTAGCAGACCCATAAAGCTGTCCGCTGGTTATAATGGAGCTCTTTAGCAGACTGCTTGGGGCTCCACATGCAGGGAGGCAATGCCAGCTCCACCCCCTGCATCTCTGAGCCAGGCCTGCCTGCTGCAGACAGGTCTTGCACCTCCCGTTGTGAATGCCGTCTTTGTTTGGGGGCATTAGGACTACAGCAGGTGCCAAGAGATGGATTCATCAGTGGTGTGCAAAACTCAGCTCTGCTGTCTACAAGAGTGAAAGTACTGGGGCCCCTCCCCCACCTCTCACTGGCCAGAGACTTGCTGGAGCCATTTCCCCTTTCCTATTTTTCACTCCTCACCCAGATTCTGCTTCCTCAAGCGGAATGCCAAACAGCCTTAGTTTCGGTGAGGAATAATAGTGTTGTCAGTTGGCTACCTATACAAACAACCTTTCAGCTTAAATTTGCCCAGATCTTCCAGCCTGCAGCTGGCTCATATCATAATGTACATAATGTAGTTCTTGGTATAAACCACCAAGTCACTGGGGTTCAACACGCAGCTGAAATGGCTCTAAGCAAATGCCTTTTTCTATGTGGAATGAAATTCCTGACCTAAAGACTTAACGAAGAACCAACAATTTCTATCTTCCAGAATTCCCAGACTATAATATACCACCTTTTTATCTTAAAATTAATATAGTTCTTTTTGTTTTTCAAAACTCTGTAAACCCTACATCTTGATTTATTCCCAAGACTATGCTGGAAGGTGGTAGGATGGGTACTTTCTTTTAGCCTCTGCCACTTACGAGCTATGTTACTGGGAGAAGCTGTATCCTCTTTAAAACAAAAATGTATTTAGCTGTGGCACTAGGGTTCTTTGTTGTGGCATGCATGACCTTTAGTTGTGGCATGTGGACTCTTAGCCACAACATATGGGATCTAGTTCCCTGACAAGGGATCGAACCTAGGCCCCCTGCATTGAGACATTGGGTCTTAACCACTGGACCACCAGGAAAGTCCCTGTGTATTCCTTCTGAGTCTCAGCTTCCTCCTAGGTAAGATGAGGGGTTAAAACACCCACTTCACGGGGTTATAGTGTGAGGATTAAATGAATTATCAGATGTGTCTGGGCCATTGGCAATGCTCAATGAACACTAAGTATTCCCATTACTATAACTGCTGTTGTATCCTGGGTACTAGCCAGATATTGTTTGAGAATAAAACTTAGCTTCCTAAATATCTGGAAGTTTCCCCTTTTATTGTAGAAATATTCCCAGAGCACAACAGCTCTGTTCTTCTCATTACTACTACTTGTTTTTCCTATACTCTTTCTTATACAGTGTGCCCCACCCAAGCTTTGCTGACTATTCCCTTTGTATTCTTCTGCCCACTCATAACTTTACATTTTCTTCCTTGTCTCCTCCTAGACTAGAAACCACCCAGTCCTAGATCCACCTTCTTTCTACCTGACAGACATAGGCCTTATGGAATTTATATATATTGCTTGTAGACATTAAGACCTTTCAGTGTGGCTGAATATTTTGGTGTGGGCATCCTGAAAATATATAACTTAGGTGTTCCTTAAGATTCTGAATTATTCTTTCCTGGCTACTGGCCACACTGATGGGAAACCACAGGGCAGACTGGCTCAACATACACTGAGAAACACCAGGAGGCCCTGGATGAAAGAAACAGGCTGATCTGCTGTGTGTTACTGCACCAGATTCCAGTTGATACAGAAAATAGTCTCCTTTATTGATTTGGAAATAAAACATCAACAAATTAGTTTCTAAACAAAAGCATATGGATGTTTTTAAAACACCAGTATCCCACCAGCAAAGAACCAACATCACTGCATCTGAACTTGAAAGGAGTACCTGGCCGATACCAACAGACAACGTGAGAACATAGCAGCTATTGTGCAGCAGTGGGGGCCCTAAATATTGGCTGGCATCAGCATCTGGGACCCTTGTCATTTATTTTTGTGGAAGGGAGGGTGTGGATTCATAACCAAAGTCTCTGCGGCCAGCATTTAACCCCCCTAGAGGTCACCCCACCCAAGGTCAAGGTAAAAGCGGGGCCGGTTCTGGCAGTGCTGGTGTGCTGGCTAGGAATAGCACTGGTATTTCCAAAACAACCACACCCACAGCTAGAGTCTCACATTTCTTAATGCTCCTCCCCAGGATACCTAGAGTTTTGAAAGATGGGGAAATATACCAATCACATCTCCAGAATCATGGCTTTGTTAGAGCTGGTCAGCTTCACAGCCCCTTCCTGTCCAGCCCTGGCAATGGGCCTGGATTGCAATGACCCCGCTTTGCAAACCCACAAACACAGTTCAAATAATACCTTGTCATCTTTGAAGAGAGAATACAAAGGCAATTACCAGACTGAAAAGAAGCACAGCTACATGTGGTAGCTAAATCTTCTTTCCATTTAACAAATAAGTGACTCCCCTCAGAAACAGTAATTGTTCATCTCCAAGCCTCCCAAGAGACTGTCCTCCTTAAGGGTTTTTTGATGTTTTCAGGCCTGAAGTTGGCCATCAGATGTTGGCAATGTCATTAACTTTAGAATACACATCATCTCAATTATGGGACAGGCCATTGTCGACTTACATTTGTTTGTGAATCAATGCTAATAAGTTATTTGGGTAGCACTGGAGTTTTTTTCAGATGCATAAAATAGCTATATTTCACATAACATGAAGAAAGGGCTAAATGAAGAAAATGGCAAATATACATCTTCAAATAATGAAGGTCTGAAAACTCTGATCCTAAAATAACAAGAAGCTACCATAACTGTATTTGGGATAAAATGGGGTGCTACCAGCTTGGCTGTGAATTGGGCTGAGTTCAATAAGGAAGCCAGTTTACAAGGGATGTGTGTGGGGTCATTCATACACACACACACAAATAAGCTGGAATGGAGGTATTCTCTGGTTCTTTCATGTCCAGTGTTACTACACATCCTAACTTCACAGGTCCTCTCCAGATCTCAACTCTAGCAGCAAGGCAATCCCATAACACCATTTCCCTGGGCCCTCTTTGGGTCACGATGAAAGTTAAGTCAGGAGACGAAAACTTCAAAGACCCACCCTAGATTAGCCCCTGCAGGCTGGACCCCTCATAATTGCTTCAGGTATACCTAAGTGTCTTAATCTATCATAACCCCATACTGGCAAGGTGAAGGTCACACATATCGCTGATGTGTCTGAGAAATAAAACTCTTTTTGCCGCCTGAGTCATCAGAAACACCGTCTCCCCCTTTTTAATGGCCTGTATATGAGTCAACTTGCCCCGGCCATCGAGGAACAGGGCAGAGCTTTCACCTGGGCCAGAAGGTTGTGGAACTCTTCCACTGCCTGTGAATGTGCCATGGGATTTAGCACCAGGTGTTGGAAGAGATTGACAGGCTCAGCGTTCCGAAATGTCTTGGGAATCGGGATGGTCAGGGGCAGGAAGGTGTTACCGATGAGGAAGTGATGGAGAGACCTCTGCTGGAGGCCTCGGCCCAGGAACCAGAGGATGTCCTGGAGTCGCTGGGAGAGCATGTCGTGTTGCCAGTCTGTGAGGGGGAGCCGCAGTAACAGGTGCATGAGGGCTGTCTTGAAGTGGTAAGAGGTGAGGATGGGGCAGGACGCTCCCTGGGGTAAACTCTGAAGGTCCCGGAGACTCAAAATGATCTGGAGGCACTTAAGATGACAGGTGTTCTCGGGAGCAAAACGCCCGACCAGCTTTAGGAACAGGTGCTCACAGGCCGCAAAGGACTCGGGCCAGTCCACACTGGTGACCTGTTCCTGGTCGGGGGCCTGACTCACCAGGTAGACCAAGGTGTCTTCCCGTTGCACCCCCAGGACCAGGCGGATGGAGAGGAAGCGGCCTGAGCGGTAGTCCAGCCTGAGCTTGCAGCAGGTGGTGGATGGTGGCAAGCTGAGCTTGAAGTCATACTTGTGGGCCACAAGGGCCCAGGCATTGCCCACCATGTTCCGGAACCATTGTACAGTCTTGTACACGTCCAGGTGGGAGCCGGTGCAGAGTGCTGCCTTGAGGAGCTGTTAGACTTACCCACGAGGGCCGAGTGGTCCCTGTGGTGGTGCACCAGGCACAGCACGTCCCCCAGCAGCTTCTCGCGCTTGCACACACATTCTGACTCCACTAGCACGCAGCCACAGCGGCGGCCAAGGGCCGGATCCCTCATCTCCAGCACAAACATTGTGCCCTGTGGGGGGACGATGGGCACCAGGATGTCAAACTTCTGGGTCTCATGGAGGGTTCCCCATTTCTCGAAAGCTGCCCCAATGCCCAAGCAGTCTTCCAGCTGTGGGTGAGCCTCCCGACGGCTGAGCACCCTGCAGGCCTCAATGAGGTCATCCACAAAGCTCTCCACAAACTCGCAGGTGCAGGGCAGGTCCCGGGTGACATTCTGGACGTGGTGTTTGTGGAAGGATTCCAGGGCCTCCCTGGAGGGGAAGTCAGTGAGCCAATTGTAGGAGGTGATGGGCACCACCCGGACCTCCTCCTCCTCCTCGTCACTGCTGGAATCAAAGGCTGGCTCGTGCTGCATGTTCTGCCGCAGGAGCTCAAAAATGAGAAAAATGCAAAAGAGGCCAGCATTCCAAAGATTTCCTAGCATCCAGCCCAGGGGGCCCTCCTGGCCGTCCACCTGGAACGGCCACCCCCTGTCCTTCTTCCCCAGCACTAGCTGATCACCAGAAGTGTCCCCTCTCCAGAAGTTCTCTGCCTTCTGCTTCTCCTCTGCTGCTCGCTTCCTCTCTTCAAACTCCAGCTCCAACTGGCGCATCTCCTCGCTCATCCGTTTTTCCAGCTGCCGGCTTCTGGCTAGCGTGTCCAAGTCCATCCGGTCACTGACCAGCAAGGGGTGGTGGACGACGTACATCACTGCCAAGAACAGAAGGCTTATCACAGCCATGGAGGCCACTGCATCTGGAGAAGTAGGAGGGTGGGAGTCAGTGGTGCTCTTCAGGATGCCTCTGCTCTCCGCCGCACACTCCCCGGAGTCCCGGAACCCCCAGTCCTGGAGGTCAGCTACTCAGGAGGAACAGAAAGCTCCAGAGCTGGGGCTAGGCAGAGCAAGGGCGGTGTGCCCGGGAGAAGTCTGGAGGGAGGAAAGGGGAGCAACCAGATGTGCCACCCAATCTCTCAACTGCTTTCCTTCCACATGGTGTGGGTGGTGTTTAAGGTTTCCAGAATGTGGACCACAGAACTGTCTGCGTTCCTGAGAAGGAGGGGGAGGGGGACCCTTGGGCCAGGGTGGCCTCACCCGACTCATCAGTCCACCGTGGGCACCAGGTGTGCCCCGCAGATCCCAGAGTCCCTTCCACAAGTCTGCCTGGGCAACACCTTTCCTCCTCTTGCCCCAGGTCAGCCCCAGGCCCGGCTGTAGCGCCTCACTTCCTCTGTGACTTCACAATCCTCATTCGGCACACCCTGTGTCATCAGACCACTCAGCTTCTCCTCTTCCCAGTGCCCGGTCACCAACCCCCAGTGGGAGCCAAAGAGACACAGAGCCACCAGTCACCTCTCCACCCCTGCCCTTGTGCTCTCTGAGATCCTTAGGGGGCTGCAGGATGCCCCATTGGTGAGCCAGGCCCAAAGGCAAGCGCAGCTCCGTCTCTCAGCCCAGGAAACTTCCTCTGCCTCTCCATCCACCGCAGTGGGCTAAGGCTTCCTGGATCTTGAATCCACCCCACCTGTTCACAAGCTATAGGCCTTACCGAGATCTTGAAGGACTACAACGTGTGGGCCCTGAAGCCAGGTGGGGGGCTCTCCTCCCTTTGGAACTTGTCCTTGCTTAGTCTCATCGCCCTCTGCAGGAGCCCTGTTAACATTTACAAGGTACCTAGGGTCTGGATCAAAGTCTTACACCACCACCCACACCCCTTCCCCGCCCCGGGCCGCCATTCATAACTTCCCCAAATTCCACGCCCTGCGATCGGAACTCTCATCCGTCTATTTTTTCCAAGCCAACTCTCGGTTTCTCCCGGGACCCAGGGCCAGGTTACTTACAGTCGGTGTTAGCACGGATACGGTCTTAAAGAGCCCGCGCGGCCTGACGGGCCCCGCCCTCTTCCCGCGCGGCGGGGGCTCCAGGTTCCTCGCCGAGTCCGCCCGCAGGAGTGGTCCCGCTGCCCTCTCCCGGGGAGGGCATCGTGTTCGCCCGAGTGTCCGATAGCCGGTGAGCCGCAGGCCTCGAGACCCCACCGTACCCCGGGCGGCTCCGAGGGCGCCAGCCCGACTAGGCGCTCCCGCCGTCCAGGCTCCGCCCAGCCCCGCCCCGCCCCGCCCCCCCAGTGCCTGGACGCCCGGCGACCTAGCGGCAGGAGTGGGGCCCAGGGACCCTCCTCGCGGTCGAAACCGGAGCCTTCTGTCCGCCGCCTCCGCTCCTCAGGCCCTCGGAGGCGCTGTGGCCCCAGACTCGCAGCTGAGGGGCACGCACGTCTTGGCCGGTCAGCCTCCCTAAGGTGGCGCTAGGAGGCACTGCAGGGCCAGTTGTCAACCAGGTTCAATGGAGAATATACTTAATGCGAATTTAGAATATGCTTACAGTAAGGATGATGGTGGCATAACCAAGAAAGGTTGGCGGGGGGCGGAGAGGGGGCGGGTTTAGCATTTCCACTTGCGGCTGGCGCTGCGCAAAATGTAGCTACCAACCTGGGTCCTTGAACTCTAATCAATAGAAATTAATGAGGCCACATGAGAAATTTAGGCAAGGCTGTATCGGGACTTCTGCTGCAGCAGGAGAGAGAAAACAGGTTCCCTTACTCAGCAATGGCACCCCACTCCAGTACTCTTGCCTGGAAAATCCCATGGACGGAGGAGCCTGGAAGGCTGCAATCCATGGGGTCGCTGAGGGTTGGACACAACTGAGCGACTCCACTTTCACTTTTCACTTTCATTCATTGGAGAAGGAAATGGCAACCCACTACAATGTTCTTGCCTGGAGAATCCCAGGGAGGGGGGATCCTGGTGGGCTGCCGTTTATGGGGTCACACAGAGTCGGACACGACTGAAGTGACTTAGCAGACTCCTTCCATGGGGATGGGGAGTAGCGGCGGGGGTAGCGGCAAGCTGGTTCTTTAAATGGATGAGGGTAGGGGCAGGTCCAGGGCTCTGGGGAGAGTGGTGGCCCGGTGGACTGCCCATCCCCTTGGTGGCACCACGTGCAGGAATCATGCCCAGGACACTGCACTTGCTGGGGAACCTCAGAAGTGACAGCTGGGTTGTTGGTCTTTTTGTGTCTTGCTGTTTGTAATTTGTCCCAACTGCAGCACGCATGTAGTTATTTTTAGTCACTTATAGTTATTTTGTATTCTGTTGCCCGAGGAGATGTTTATTCAGATGCAAGCACTGCGCAAAGGGTCCCCCCTCCTAGCCTGAGTCAGTACAGCACCTGAGGTTTGTTGTCAACATCCTTAATATGCCTCACTCCCAGCCAACACCCAGACTCGGGTGTCTTTCCACAACTCCTTTTTCTTATCAAAGTAACTCTCAACCAGGTTCAATGGAGAATATACTTAATGCGAATTTAGAATATGCTTACAGTAAGGATGATGGTGGCATAACCAAGAAAGGTTGGCGGGGGGCGGAGAGGGGGCGGGTTTAGCATTTCCACTTGCGGCTGGCGCTGCGCAAAATGTAGCTACCAACCTGGGTCCTTGAACTCTAATCAATAGAAATTAATGAGGCCACATGAGAAATTTAGGCAAGGCTGTATCGGGACTTCTGCTGCAGCAGGAGAGAGAAAACAGGTTCCCTTACTCAGCAATGGCACCCCACTCCAGTACTCTTGCCTGGAAAATCCCATGGACGGAGGAGCCTGGAAGGCTGCAATCCATGGGGTCGCTGAGGGTTGGACACAACTGAGCGACTCCACTTTCACTTTTCACTTTCATTCATTGGAGAAGGAAATGGCAACCCACTACAATGTTCTTGCCTGGAGAATCCCAGGGAGGGGGGATCCTGGTGGGCTGCCGTTTATGGGGTCACACAGAGTCGGACACGACTGAAGTGACTTAGCAGACTCCTTCCATGGGGATGGGGAGTAGCGGCGGGGGTAGCGGCAAGCTGGTTCTTTAAATGGATGAGGGTAGGGGCAGGTCCAGGGCTCTGGGGAGAGTGGTGGCCCGGTGGACTGCCCATCCCCTTGGTGGCACCACGTGCAGGAATCATGCCCAGGACACTGCACTTGCTGGGGAACCTCAGAAGTGACAGCTGGGTTGTTGGTCTTTTTGTGTCTTGCTGTTTGTAATTTGTCCCAACTGCAGCACGCATGTAGTTATTTTTAGTCACTTATAGTTATTTTGTATTCTGTTGCCCGAGGAGATGTTTATTCAGATGCAAGCACTGCGCAAAGGGTCCCCCCTCCTAGCCTGAGTCAGTACAGCACCTGAGGTTTGTTGTCAACATCCTTAATATGCCTCACTCCCAGCCAACACCCAGACTCGGGTGTCTTTCCACAACTCCTTTTTCTTATCAAAGTAACTCTCAAGAAAGGCCCAGACCTCACCCAAAGACTTGGCTGGAGGCCTTACTCACCACTCACTAGCCGCTTGGGAATAAGAATCCGAAATCTATACCAGGTATTTCAGCTGGTGAGATGAGTGGGTAAAAGAGATCTTTACAAAGTGTCAAGAGGACGAGCTTATGATTCGCGGATGGGATGGGCTTTTTAGAAAGGATCTTTAGGGGCTTTCTGGGTGGTCCAGGGGTTGAGACTCTGTGCTTCCACTGCAGGGCATACAGGTTCAATACCTGGTTGGGGTTAGATCCTGTATGCTTCACAGCATGGCCAAAAAGTTTTAAAAATAAAGAAAAAGATCTTTAGAGACTCAGAAGGAATCTTAGCCTTTCTGTCTTGTATTGGCTGTCCAAGGAGAAAAGGAAGATTTCATAATCTCTCCATAATTACCAGTTGAAATCCTTCTGCTGAAAGATAAATTTCACACTTCCTAGCCAGTGGCTAGGGATGCAGAATGTCCCTATGCAAAAGGGATGTCAAACACTTGGACGGTACTTCCCAAAATACTGACTTATGGTGGAGAGGGAAAGATTCTTCTCACTGGCCATTATTGAAGTTCCAAAGTTACTCTTTATAAACTTTCAGGATGAAGAATAGACCAAGGGCTCCTGCTACTAAGCATCAGTGCAATCAATCAGTGATAAGGAAATTATTATTTTAAAATTGATGACATGACAATGTCAGGGTGAAAAAAAATACATTTCAAAGTGGGTAAAACAATGGGTTTTAAAGTCATGTGTTTAAAGGTGTGTTTTCATGATCAGCTAAGAGTTTGTTTTTAAAATGATTGTCAGGTTAGAAGACATTTGCTAATTGATGGTCTGCACAGAAATGAAGTTAGATGTTATACCAAATTAGAGACTCCAAATTAGAGACCTGCTAATCCACTTAAGAGCTTCCCTGGTGGCTCAGATGGTAAAGAAGTCCCTGCCAATGCAAGACAGGCATGTTTGATCCCTATTTTGGGAAGATCCCCTGGAGAAGTGAATAGCAACCCACTCCAGTGTTCTTGCCTGGAGAAGTCCATAGATCGCACATTAACAAAAAGCCCTCTAGTGGTGAACATTTCTTGGTCTGATTTCTAGTGATTTTTCTTCTTCAACATGACGAAATTGGCTTTAGTCAGTGGGATTGATAGGAAACCAAGTTGTTTAGACACCTTGTCAGTCACACTAATTGGTGATTGTACACAAATGACACAATAAACTGTAGCAGCAGTCACTCATTTAAAAATATCTAGTAGCTTTCCCCGAAAATATTTATTTTCATCATTAAGAAATAAATATGCAGAAAGTACCTAAATAATTTATTTGATTCTGCCTCCTAGCCTGTAAAATCTAAAAATTTATTAAAAACTGTTATACCAATGAGAACAGTTGCTCAAAGACTTGAAAACATTCACAGAGAGATCAATAATTAAAAAACAAGGCAAACGATTTTGAGTGGTCTTCCCAGAACTGATGAACCTACAGGTATTATTGATACTGTTCAATTGTTGCTGTTTTTCAAGAAGCCAGAGCAGAGTTTGTAGTTACTGAAGAAGTAGACTTCGTGAATATCTGCATGGAACAGCTAGAGGTAAGAATATTTCAAAGTTGAGAAAACACTAATTCAGTATAACCTGAAGTAGAATCTGCTAATATGTGTTACATCTGATGGTGGGAAAAATATTTGTGGAACAGGGAAAGCCTTCGATGAACAAATTTACAAAACTAGTGAAAAGGTATTTAAAGTCCATGGTTATTCATCCTATTATTCATCGGCAGGTACTCTGTGGAAAATATTTGAGTCCATCACGTTTCAGTGATCAACAATGTCAATGATGAACTTAGTTTATTCTCATGGAGTTAAAAATCATCAGTTCTGCGAATTTTCTTCAGAAATAGAAGCTGAATATACTGACTTGCCCTACCACACAGCAGTTTGCAATTTTTTCAAGATTGGAGATGAGATTAACATTTTTCTCTTTGAAACTGTCCTCAACTACTTTGTTCAAACACTGAGTGCCTTTGGAAATTAGTTTTTGTTGCAGACTTGATATTGTTTCTTAGTGAGGTCAACCTAAAATTACAAGGCAAAATGGCATATGTGAAATTTATTCTGTGATAAAGTCATTTCAACAAATTGAATCACAAGTAATAGCAAGCTGCTCAATACACTTCCCATGCTGTCAAAAGATAAAGCAAGAAGCAGGATGTCCATTCCCACATAAATCTGCAGTAGATATATTTTCTAAATTATTTCTGAACTGCAGTTCCAGCAAAGAACAGTTCCATATTTCAAGATCCATTTAACTTTGTTGTTAACTTTTACTTGAGAATCTTCCAGGTAATCTCTAATGAGTGATTAATTGCAGTGTAATGACATCCTAAAAGTCAAATATCAAGATAAATCTAATTATATAAGAATGCTGCTGCTGCTAAGTCGCTTCAGTCGTGTCTTACTTTGTGCGACCCCATGGACAGCAGCCCACCAGGCTCCTCTGTCCATGGAATTCTCTAGGCAAGAATACTGGAGTGGGTTGCTATTTCCTTCTCCATATAAGAATAAATATGCTCAATTAAAATCATAAATTGTGTATTAATATCAATTAACAATCTTTATCCGTATTGAAAAATATTTTCAAAGAATCACTATGTACAACACAGTAATATAGCTAATATTTTACAATAACTGTAAATGAAATGTTACCTTTAGAACTGAATCACTGTATCACACACTTGAAACATATAATACCGTACATCAACCACACCTCAACAGAAAAAGAAGCAAATATAATATTTCATTACAGATCAGCACTTACAGATGAAATTTGCAACCAATTTGGATGATAGGGAACACTAACTTTGAGCCCCAGCTCATTGATGTGTGTGTTTTTTTTAATTCCATTCTTCCATTCAGTTCAGTCGCTTAGTCTAGTCTGACTCTTTGCGACCCCATGGACTGCAGCACACAAGGCTTCCCTGTCCATCACCAACTCCTGGAGCTTGCTCACTCATGTCCATCGAGTCAGTGATGCTATCTATTTCATCCTCTGTTGTTTCCTTCTCCTCCTATCTTCAATCTTTCCCAGTATCAGGGTCTTTTCAAATGAGTCAGTTCTTCGCATCAGGTGGCCAAAGTATTGGAGCTTCAGCTTCAGCATCAGTCCTTCCAATGAATATTCAGGACTGATTTCCTTTAGGATGGACTGGTTGGATCTCCTTCCAGTCCAAGGGACTCTCAAGAGTCTTCTCCAACACCACAGTTCAAAAACATCTGTTCTTCAATGCTCAGTTTTTTTTATAGTCCAACTCTCAGATCCATACATGACTACTGGAAAAATCGTAGCTTTAACTAGATGGACTTTTGTCGGCAAAGTAATGTCTCTGCTTTTTAATATGCTGTCTAGGTTGGTCATAGCTTTTCTTCCAAGGAGCAAGTGTCTTTTAATGTCATGGCTTCAGTCACCATCTACAGTGATTTTGGAGTCCAAGAAAATAAAGTCTGTCACTGTTTCCATTGTTTCCCCATCTATTTGCCATGAAGTGATGGGACAGGATGCCATGATCTTAGTTTTTTAAATGTTGAGTTTTAAGCCAGCCTTTTCACATTCCTCTTTCACTTTCATCAAGAGGTTCTTTAGTTCCTCTTTACTTTCTACCATAAGGATGATATTATCTGCATATCTAAAGTTATTGATATTTCTCCTGGGAATCTTGATTCCAACTTACACTTCTTCCAGCTCGGCATCTCGCATGATGTATTCTGCATACAAGTTAAATAAGCAGGGTGACAATATACAGCCTTGACGTACTCCTTTCCTGATTTGGAGCCAGTCTGTTGCTCCATGTCCAGTTCTAACTGTTGCTTCTTGACCTGTATACAGGTTTCTCAGGAAGCAGATAAGGTGGTCTGAAATTCCCATCTCTTGAAGAATTTCCACAGTTTGTTGTGATCCACATAGTCAAAGGCTTTAGTGTAATCATACAACAGAAGTAGCGTTTTTCTGGAACTCTCTTGTTTTTTCTGTGGTCCAACAGATGTTGGCAATTTGATCTCTGATTCCTCTGCCTTTTTCTAAATCCAGCTTGAACATCTGGAAGTTCACAGTTCATGTACTGTTGAGCCCTCTTGGAGAATTTTGAGCATTACTTTGCTAGCATGTGAGATGAGTGCAATTGAATGGTAATTTGAACATTCTTTGGCATCACCCTTCTTTGGGATTGGAATTGACTTTCCAGTCCTGTGGTCACTGCTAAGTTTTTTAAATTTGCTGGCATATTGAGTGCAGCACTTTCAAAGCATCATCTTTTAGGATTTGAAATAGCTCAACTGGAATTCCATCACCTCCACTAGCTTTGTTCATGGTGATGCTTCCTAAGGCCCACTTGACTTCACATTCCAGGATGTCTGGCTCTAGGTGAGTGATTACACCATCATGGTTATCTGGGTCGTGAAGATCTTTCTTGTACAGTTCTTCTGTGTATTCTTGCCACCTCTTCTTAATATCTTCTGCTTCTGTTAGGTCCATACCATTTCTGTCCTTGATCGAGCCCATCTTTGCATGAAATGTTCCCTTGGTATCTCTAATTTTCTTGAAGAGATCTCTAGTCTTTTCCATTCTTTTGTTTTCCTCTATTTCTTTGCATTGATCACTGAAGAAGGCTTTCTTATCTCTCCTTGCTATTGTCTGGAACTCTGCATTCAGATGCTTATATCTTTCTTTTTCTCCTTTGCCTTTAGCTTTTCTTCTTTTCTCAGCTATTTGTAAGGCCTCCTCAGACAACCATTTTACCTTTTTGCATTTCTTTTTCTTGGGGATAGTCTTGATCACTGCTTCCTGTACAATGTTATGAGCCTCCGTCCATAGTTCTTCAGTTATCTATCAGATCTAACCCCTTGAATCTATTTGTCACTTCCACTGTATAATCATGGAATAATTCTTCCATTAGTAGGCCCATATTACCAAAAAAAATGCACTTGATTATTTTTATTATGAACTTTGTAGAAAATTTCGTGGAAATTTGTTTTCTCTCTGATTATGTAAGCACTTAGATAATATTCTCCATTTTGCCTCTTGGCTAGCAACACTAAAACATTTACCATCTGGTCATTTACAGAAAAAGTTAACTCACTTTTGCTTTTAAGCATCAAAATATACACATTTCCCTAGAAATTTTTCAAGTGTTTATCTTTTTGGAAAAATGATACATGCTCATTGTAAATATATATATAGGAAGAATAGAATAAAGAAGCTACCCTCACACCCCCTGACCCAGAGATAAGTGTTAGAGATTTTGGGAGTACGTTCTAGAAGTGATTTGTGCTAGTATTTCCGAAAATGTGCCCTTTAGAAACCAGTTGCTCAAGATGACCCTCAAAAAAAAATGTGTATGATGTTTCTGGATAATATTTTAACAACTCATAAGTGCAAACCATGATAATTTTGAAAAGCTTGGAAAATATAGAAAAGTTTTAAAACATCAGTTGTTTTTTTAAAAAATAAGTCCTGAAACTGTGGTATCAGGGTTCCCAGCGGGATTTGATGGCATCCTCATGCTGGGTAATTGAGAAGAATTTAATAAAGGAACAAAAAGGGTGGGGATTTGGGGAAAGCTACGAGGGATAACGGGCTTCCTAGGTGGCACTAGTGGTAATGAACCTGCTTGCCAGTACAGGAAACCTAAGAGACTTGGATTTGATGCCTGGGTCGGGAAGATCCTCTGGAAGAGGGCATGGCATGACACTCGAGTATTCTTGCCTGGAGAATCCCATGAACAGAAGAGCCTGGCAGGCTACAGTTCATAGGGTCGAACACAGTCATGCAAGACTAAAGTGACTTAGCGTGCGTGCATGCAAGGGATGGCTATTGTTCCTGAAGCCAGCCCAGCTCTGGGGTTAGGAGGATGATTTGTTACTAGAACCTGAGAAAAGTAGTTATTTGGAGAAAAACTGATTAAAAAAAAAATAGGGCCTTCAGTTGAGAGGATAAAACTGTACCTCTGGGACCCCATAGGAAAAGAGCTGAGTTCTCTCAAGACTGATTTCTGACTGATGCTTCCTACTGGCCAAAACCAGTTGGAAGCCAGTGGACAAGGGAGTCTCTGATTTAATCCTTCAGGGCCAGTTCCCCAGGGTACAGAGCAGGGAGAGAAAGGTGAGAGAGGGTGGGCAGGGACAGACAGAGAAGATGCATGTCACTGCCAAAGGCAGCCAGGTTTGTCCCAAACAAGCGCCAGTCTGTGAATTCTCACTGCAACCAGCCACCTCAGCCACATACAGGCAAATGAAACCACACCCTACACCCTGTAGCTTAAGGTGGAAAGAAGATAGAAACAAGATGATGCACCAGGAGCACCAAGCCTGTTTTGCAGAGTACAGCTTCCCAGGTGGCACTAGTGGCAAAGAACCCACCTGCCAACTCAGGTAGTGTAAGAGACTTGGGTTTGATACCTGGGTTAGGAAGATCCCCTGGAGAAGGGCATGGCCACCCACTCCAGTATCCTTGCCTAGAGCATCCCATAGACAGAGTTGCCCAGTGGTCTACGGTCCGTAGGGTCACAAAGAATTGGACACGACTGAAGTGACTTAGCATACAGAGAGAGCTAAGTAAACAACTTGCTGACAGCTCCTCCTGACTGAGCCGCATGCAGATAAGTTGAGGGACTAGAATGACTGATAGGGAACTGGGGCTGTCACAGGCCAAAAATCCACCATGTGTTACATAGGAACTGCTCCCCCCAAGCTGCACATGCAATCCGTGAAGAGGCTGAAAGGACCTGCATAGAGAACTTTAAATATATATATATAGACCATTTAAAAAGTCTGTATTGAATTTATTACAATATTGTTTTTTTTTTTTTATGTTTTGGCTTTTCGGCTATGAGGCATGTGGGATCTGAGTTCCCCGACTAGGGATCCAACCGTACCTTCTGCATGGGAAGGTGAAGTCTTAACCACTGGACCACCAGGGATGTCCCATAGAGAACTCTTGAAGTTTACATAGAAAGTTAAACCTGCTTTCTACCAATCATTTCCCAGCCCCCTCCCTTTATAAGTTGCCACTTTCGGAATAAACATCCCAGCCACAAGCCATGGGAGAGACAAATGTGAACTTTGCCTCCTGTCTCCCTGCTTGTTGTTCAGTCGCTGTGTTCAACACTTTGCAACCCCGTGGGCTACAGAATGCCAGGCTTCCCTGTCCACTACCTCTCAGAGTTTGCCGAAAATCATGTCCATTGAGTTGATGATGCTATCTAACCGTCTCATCCTCTGTCGCCCTCTTCTTTTGCTTTCAGTATTTCCCAGCATTAGGGGCTTTCCCAATGAGTTGGCTCTTCCCATCAGGTGTCCAAAGTATTGGAACTTCAGCTTCAGCATCAGTCCTTCCAATGAATATTCAAGGTTGATTTCCTTTAGAATGGACTGATTTCACTTCCTGCTTGGCTGCCCTGCAATAAAGCCTTTTTCTTTCAGAAAAAAAAAAAATTGCCCAAAATGATATTTGGGCTTTCATGTGCAGTGGGCAATAAGCCCACTTGCTCTGTTACACAAGCACCTTTGAATCCATGATTTTTTTTTTTTTTTTTTGCTGTGCTATGCAGTATGTGAGATTTTAGTTCCCTGAGCAAGAATTGAACCCACAGCTCCTAGATCAGAAACACAGAGACTTAACTGCTGGACCACCAAGGAAGTCCCTGAATCCATATGTTTAAGACCAGGTTTGGGTTCACCGTCCTGTTGCTGCTGCTTAGTCACTTCAGTCGTGCCCTACGGTCTGCAGACTGCCAGGGACCTCTGTCCATAGGATTCTCTAGGCAAGAATACTAGAGTGGGTTGCCATGTACTCCTCCAGGGGATCTTCCTGACCCAGAGATCAAACCTGGGTCTTGTACACTGCAGGCAGATTCTTTACCCCTGAGCCACCAGGGAAGCCCAGCATGCTGCTCTTCTTTAAAAAGAGTCAGAATTCTTTGGAGGGTGACAGCACAATTTGTCAGGATATCCAAATAGGTGGGGCAAGCCTAGAACATCTTGCTGATCTTTAAAAGTGAGGGAGCCATCAGTAGACTGTCTCAGATGACGTTAGAGAGGGTGCCAAGAGGCCACACAAAGACTCCCACAGCTAGGGTGAATGGCAGATTATGCATGAAAAGATAATTATGATCAATGGAATAAGCTCAGCCACAGATCTGTGAAGATTTTTAAAATGATGAAGTTTTTGTAAAAGGGTCTTGTCGTGAACCCATGTATCTGAAATATGTTTACCAAAATTAATTCACTACATAAATCTTATGCTTTGATCATCACACAATACACCTATTAAAAACATAGAAATATACTGTATATATAAAAAATAGAATGTAAATCTATATTAACATGGAAAATAACTCATAAAATATTAAATGGGGTGGTGTGTCTTGGTTGGATGGTGCTCAAAATGAATTTTCTAGATGGGAAGACAGTGGAAACAGTGACAGACTTTATTTTGGGGGGCTCCAAAATTACTGCAGGTGGTGACTGCAGCCATGAAATTGAAAGACGCTTGCTCCTTGGAAGAAAAGTTATGACCAACCTAGACAACATGATAATCATGATGATGTGATCACTCATCTAGAGCCAGACATCTTGGAATGTGAAGTCAAGTGGGCCTTAGAAAGCATCACTATGAACAAAGCTAGTGGAGGTGATGGAATTCCAGTGGAGCTGTTTCAAATCCTGAAAGATGATGCTGTGAAAGTGCTGCACTCAATATGCCAGCAAATTTGGAAAACTCAGTAGTGGCCACAGGACTGAAAAAGGTCAGTTTTCATTCCAATTCCAAAGAAAGGAACAGAGGATGAGATAGTTAGATGGCATCACCTACTGGATGGACTTGAGTTTGAGTAAACTCCACGAGTTGGTGATGGACAGGGAGGCCTGGTGTGCTGCAGTCCATGGGTCACAAAGAGTTGGACATGACTAAGGGACTGAACTGAACTGAAAAAACAGGTGCGCCCACGCTGGCCTGTGTAACTCCGGGCTTGATTTGTCTGCTTGGTTCTGGAGACTCAGGAAGGGGCTTCCTCCTCGGGATCAGTGTTGGGGCTCCATGAGCACTCTCCCTTCAGCTCTTCACTGCAAGTGGCTCCTGCACTCTCCCAGGAGCCATCCCCCCACCTCTATACTCTCTCAGTGGAGTCTGCTCATCAGGACATTGAGGTCACCTCGGGAGAGTATAGGGGCGCACAGTGCCTGGGGCGTGTGGTTGAGAGAAGCTCGTAACCCCACCCCCCCATCCTCCCCGCCCCAAGGTGTAGAGCCTGTAAATGAATGTCTGAGACAGTACTTACCAGAGTTGCACATATGAGCAGAGTACTGTTGCAAGGGGAATATTGGCATTTTCCTGGAATTCCAGCCCACCCCAGCCCCAGCCCACCCGTCACCCCCAGCCCAGTATTCTTGCCTGGAGAATTCTGTGGACAGAGGACTGGTGGCCTACAGTCTAAAAGGTATCAAAAAGTCAGACAGGACTGAGTGCTAACACTTTGCATGATCCGTTCTTTCCCCATGGACGCAAATTGATGTGGCAGGAGAAAGAGAACAGTACCAACTCAGAACCCTGTTCTGCTGCCTGTTGTCTGAGGCCTGAAAAGTCCTGACCCTCCCAGAGCCCTAGCTTCCTCATCTGATAAACACGCCGATAAAATTCCTTTTCTCCGGAGGTTAGTGTGAGTAAAGGAGGAAATAGAACAGGCTCTGTCTTGAAAGCAGGACTCCATCTTGGGCCAAAGTGTGGACTTTGAGCTATATGCCCAGTAACTATGGAAACAACATACCAACTGGAAAACCAGGCCCCCTGCAAGGAAGAGCCCCAGGGCTCTCTATCGCCTCAAAGAATACCCTAATTATCTGTGTAACCAAATAGAATCATACACCCTACTATGCTTATTGGGGTATGACCACAAGCCTATTGATAATTGTCCACTGTTAACTACCTAGGCTTAAGGCATATGAATTACCGGTTAACTTTGATTGTATCTTTCTTATTCCTTTGCTCAGACTAGTTTCGGGGAATTTGGGGAGGTGGGTTTGGGCACGTTCGTTTAGGGTATACAAGGTTTTCATAAAAACTGGTTGGGGTCCTGGACTAAGAGGAAACTGCCTTGGGCTCGCTGGTGTAATAGACTGCACTCCACTATCTACATTGTTCTTCTGAGTAAGTTTGTTTCCTGGAACGCGTGGCTACAACATGAGGATTAAATAACCCCATATATTTAGAGCACCTTGCTCAGGGAGTAGCCACCCACCCCTCCTGGGTGTTGGTATCTGTCATCCATATTCACATTACAAAATATGGTTCTTACCACAGAAAGCTGCACCTTGCTTAGTCGTGTGCGTGTGTCTGTGAATGGCACCCCACTCCAGTACTCCTGCCTGGAAAATCCCATGGACGGAGGAGTCTAGTGGGCTGCAGTCCATGGGGTTGCTAGGAGTTGGACAGACTGAGCGACTTCACTTTCACTTTTCACTTTCACGCATTGAAGAAGGAAATGGCAACCCACTCCAGTGTTCTTGTCTGGAGAGTCCCAGGGATGGAGGAGCCTGGTGGGCTGCCGTCTATGGGGTCGCACAGAGTTGGACCCGACTGAAGCGACTCAGCAGCAGCAGCAGCAGCAGCAGCAGCAGTGTGTCTGTGTGTACTCAGTCGTGTCAGACTCTGTGACTCCACGGACGGCAGCCCGCCAGGCTCCTCTGTCCGTGGAATTTTGCAGGCAATAATACTTGAGTGGGTTTCTATTTCCTTCTCCAGGGGATCTTCCTGACCCAAGGATCAGACCTGAGTCTCTTGCATCTCCTGCATTGGCAGGTGGATACCTGGAGAAGCCCCACTAAGTTGTTGGTGTCACTAATTAAATTCTGGGACTCTTCAGGGCAAAGACTAAAACGTAGTTCTATGCTGGTTTTGCAACAGCTGTGTCTTGGAATGAATGAATGGAATAAATGAATGACACATTTATTCATTATCCCGAGTATTCCAACTATGAAGAAGAGGAGACTGTTTGAATAGATATCTTTGTGCTTTTATAGGCTTTTTGGAAGCTGAGGATAATTTACAGGAAACATGCCTAGGATCCACACAGAATCCTGACCAGGATGATGTAGAAATTGAGTCTGTGGCCAAGAATTAGATAAGCAAATAAACATTTATTTTTTAATTTATTTACTAATTTATTTGGCTGTGCTGGATCTTAGGTATGGCTTGTGGGGCATAGTTCCCTGACCAGGGATTGAACCCAGGCCTCCTGAATTGGGAGCAAGGAGTCTTAATCACTGAAACCAGGGAAGTGTCTAAATAAACATTTGGATCTTAAATAAAATACTTGTTTGGGCTATGGGTGGTACATCAAGGAAGCTAAGGAAAAATAATCATGATACAGTAAAAACCATTTTTTCTCAACCAGGAATTTCAAAAAAAAAATCAATTTTTTCAACAGCTACAAGGTTTTCATTGAACTAACTTCTTGTTAGCACGAGCTGGAAGAGTTAGCTTGCTCTGGTGACAAACATGTTTTGAAGCTTCCTGTGCAGTCAAAGTCTCTGTGGACAGACTTGTGTGTTGCTGATGCTGCTGAACATGGAGGGAAAGTAACAATTTGCTACCTTGTCTCCAATCAGCCAGGAATGCCCTGAGAAGGCGGAGAATCGTTAATAGAAGAGCTGCTACTTGAGCGTGGAATTCATCTCCTGCTTCATCAGTCTGAATGCCATCTCATCGCACTCTGAACAGCAGGCTCTCTTCTCTCAGATGCAGCACTTGTCCTGCTGGGAGGACAGCAAATAGATGCTGACGATTAAATGGAGATTTCAGGAATATAAGCAGACTTTACTGAGTTCAAGATGCTGAGCACATCTACTGAAATTCTATGCTTAATTTCAAGAAGAGCAAGCTCAGAAACCATGCTGAATGAGTCACTTCCTGCTTCTCGCCCACCCATGTTCACATGTCAACTAATAGACGGAGTTCTTATGTGACACCAGATGTCTGCTTGTTCTTTGGTTGAAATGATCAAATAAGTGAACATTGGAAAGACACACTGTGGTGCAGAAAGTGACCATACTTTAGCCTGTCGATATTCAAGGGTTTGGCTGTGAGTGTGAAGAGAGACCAGGTGAGGGGGTGTCATGACTTAGAAAAAATTAGTGTTGGGACATGTTAAGAATATTTTATTTTTTCAACACATCAAGGATAACTTTTATTTTAAAACAAATATTTATATGTGTGTATATGTTGCAGCCCTTAAGGAAAAATAACAAAGTCCCTTTATTTGAAATTCAGTGTAAACAGGTATACAATTTTAAACTATAAATTCATAGTTTTTTTCTTTCTTATTTAAATGATGTAAAACTTTTGTTCTCTTCAAAGGCATCTGTGTCTTGGAATTACAGTATCTTCTCAGTAATTTCTTCACTAGTCTGTTTGATGTAATCTGTGTTCATTGAAGAAATCTTAGAAAATGTTGTTCAGTTGCCCAGTCATTTCTGATTCTTATTCAGTGACATTGATTCTTATTCAGTAACGCCATGAACTGCAGCACGCCAGACCTCCCTGTCCTGGAGTTTGCCCAAGTTCATGTCCGTTGCATCAATGATGCCATCTAGCCATCTCATCCTCTGATGCCCTCTTCTCCTGCTCTCAGTCTTTCCCAGTATTAGGGTCTTTTCCAGGGAGTTCGCATCAGTTGACCAAAATGTTGGAGCTTCCACTTCAGCATCAGTCCCGCCAACGATTATTCAGGGCTTAGGAAATACAGGTAAGCAAAAGGAAGGAATCAAAAGTCACCCACAACCCTACTACCCAAGTTGACGTAGGTCTGAAAGATGTTCGCACAGAGGCTGATGTGTGGTTAATGGTGCAGACTGTGGGGCCCAAGCCCTGCTCCTCAGTAATAAGACACTGATTAAGCTATTTGGCTGCTTTACATCTCAGTTTCTTTAGCTGTAAATGGAGAAAATAATACTCCCTTGCTCAAAGTGTTGATATGGGTAGGTGAGTTCCTATTTCTAAAGCACTTAGAACAAGTGCTGGCACATGCCAGCCATATGGTAAAACAACATGCATATTACATAATTTTCTTTTTCTCTTCTTTTTTTAAAACTGAAGTAACAGGCAAAACAACCTAAGGTAGAAAAAAATCAAAGCAGTGATTCTCCCTGGGGACAGACATTGATTAAGAAGGGGATGAGGTACTTTCTGGTGTAATGAATAATGTTTACACCTTAGTAGGCATTTGACTTGACACAGATATATGAGTTTGTCTAAACTCTGAAAATTTTACATTTTTAAGAGATGGTAATGAACAGGGAGGCGTGGCGTGCTGCGATTCATGGGGTCGCAAAGAGTCGGACATAACTGAGCGACTGAACTGAACTGAAGGTTTATGTATTTCATTATATGTAAATTTTATTTTAGATGAATAAGCACTGGTAGCAAATATTGAAATATTGTTAATTATGTTCATGCTGAAGTATTTAGGGGAGAGTTTACTGGTGTGGAGAAGGGGGCAGCAGAGGATGAGATGGTTGGATGGCATCACTGACTCAATGGACGTGAATCTGAGCAAACTCCGGGAGAAAGTGAAGGACAGAGGAGCCTGGCATGCTGCAGTCCATGGGGTTGCAAAGAGTTGGACCTGATTTAGTGACCAAACAACAACAATACTGGCGTGTGTAATTTACTTTGAAATGCATCGAAAAATAAGGTAGATTGATGGGTGTATAAAGGGTTGCATAGATGGATAGAAATACAATAAAGCAAGTATACTAGAATGTTAATGTTAGAATTGAGGTAGTGTTCATCATAAAATTGTTTCAACTTTTGGTATTTTTCACATTAAAAATTTTTATAATAGTATATAAAATATGGGGAAAAGAATATAATGGACCTGATTTAGTGACCAAACAACAACAATACTGGCGTGTGTAATTTACTTTGAAATGCATCGAAAAATAAGGTAGATTGATGGGTGTATAAAGGGTTGCATAGATGGATAGAAATACAATAAAGCAAGTATACTAGAATGTTAATGTTAGAATTGAGGTAGTGTTCATCATAAAATTGTTTCAACTTTTGGTATTTTTCACATTAAAAATTTTTATAATAGTATATAAAATATGGGGAAAAGAATATATAATACTGTGGTACTGTTTGACTTGCTCTTTTTGCTCTAAGATGTATCATGATAGTCCTATGTTATTAGTCTTTTCTATTCATTACAAAGCAGTGAGAAGAATGCTTCCTGAATGAACTATCATTAATACCCTCAAAGACTTTTGAGAAAACATTTTATCCATAAAACTAGAATAAGACACCCTTAAAAATATAGAGTCCTGGGGAGGGAGGGATAAATTAGGAGTTTGGGATTAACAGATCCACACTAGTATATATAAAACAAATAAAAAGAATCTACTGTAGAGCATAGGGAACGATATTCAGTATCTTGTAATAAAAGAAATATATGTATATAATGTATACATATGTATATGTAATATATAATATGTACATATGTATATATAATATACATCTATGTATATGTATATAAAGATATATATATGCATATGTCTATATATATGGGGCTTCTCTGGTGGCTCAGTGATCTCGAAATATATTGATTAGAGGTCATACATAAGTAGTAAATTTATAAAGAAAAGCAAAAGAATAGCTAACACAAAATTCAGGGAAGTGGTTGCTTTTGGTAGGGGGATGGTGGGAGGAACCATTGGGCCACCCAGGGTTTCTGAGGTGCTAGGGTGATGGGCACTTTCATCACCCTGTATGATCTCTTTCCCTGTTTCCTTGGCACATTGGTCTCAGGCAGCAGTTTATATTCCAAACCTTCCTGAAGCCTGCCCTCAGCTGCGTCTGCTTCTGAGAAGAGCTTGGTGATCCCCGTCACACCGGGCCTGATCACGCAGATGCTGTGTCCATGCCTGTTGGCTTGTGAAAACGTTGGCTGGGGATTCCTTGGCGGTTCAGCGGTTAGGACTCAGCTTCCATTGCAGGGTGTGTGGGCTCTATCCCTGGTCAGGGAACTAAAATGCTGCACAGCGAGGTCGAAATAATAATAATAAAAAGCCAGTTGGATACACAGTTGGGAAAATTGTGGTGCCTAGGGGAAAAAAGTGATTAGAACTTGGGACTGCTCCGAACCAGCAGTCTGGGCTGGGGTGGATTAATAGGCAAGATGGAGCTGCCAAGTTGAAACCAAAATCAGACTCTAGAGAGAAAGGTGGGCAGGAATGCAGTGCAGGTTTCTTTCTCCTTTTTTGGCCATAAAAATTGCAGAGGATGGCATGGTCTGGATTGGGAAGCCTAATGGAGGATCTGCCCAGTATAAGGAAGAGATAAGCCAGTCAAGAAAATCTCTCCTCCATTTGTGGCAGGAGCCAGTCCTCAAAGTGGCAAGTCACCTCCCACCTGGCTTGGGATGGACCCGTCACAGAATCAGTATTGTTCCAGTGCCAAGCCATGCCTTGACACATGACTGCCTTTGCAGGAGTCTACATTAGTTATGATATTATCTCATTTTAAAATGAGCATATGGAAACTTGCAGGCCAAAATGAATTCTCAGTCCCTACAAATCAGCCACCTGGTGAGGTGGGGCTGCATTGTCAGCCTCACAGTGCATTCCGGCCCAGCCACCCAGCCTACAGCCACGCTGCTGGGCACACCGAATGCCTGCAACCCGTTACATTTGTGAGTGCTACAGTGTGGGGAAGAGCCGACAGTCATTCAGAACCAGGTGGACTGAGGCAGTCCTTGACAAACCGGTGATTAGGACTCAGTGTTTTCACTGCAGTGACCCAACTCCTGGTTGGAAGTCAGGATCCCACAAACGGCTCAGTATGGAGAAAAAAAATAAAGAAAAAACCAAGTGTGTGTGTCGAAGGGCCATCAGGTTTCATAGGGCCATTTGGAAAAAGAAAAGAAGGATATGACAAAGAATGAGACAGTCTTCCTGTGTTTATGTTACAAACTGCCCAAAATACAGCGTTCCATAGATGCTTTTGAGAAACAATATTTCCTGCACTGTTCCAGGCGCCCATCAGGCCCATGGAGTAGGTAAAACTACCCTGTTACACAGACAATGCCTCTGAGGCCCAGAGTCACTAAGAACTTACCCAGATCACACAGCTAGTAAGGAGTGAAGTTTGGATTTGAATCCAGGCAGTCTGACACAAGACTCCATGCTTTAAAAAAAATTTTTTTAAATTTATTTTTGGCTGCGCTGGTCTCTGCTGCTGTGTGCGGGCTTTCTCTAGTTGCAGTGAGCAGGGGGCTTCTCTTGTGTTGAGCACAGGCTCTAGGCACCTGGGTCTTCAGTAGCTGCAGCACACAGGCTCAGTAGTTGGGGCTTGAAGGCTCTAGAGCGCCGGCTCAGTAATTGTGATACATGGGCTGAGTTGCTTCCCTGCTAGGATGTGGGATCTTCCTGGACTAGGTATTGAACCTGCATCCCCTGCATTGCAAGGTGAATTCTTAACCTCTGGGCCACCAGGAAAGCCCAAGACTCCATGCTTTTAATCACTACAAGTTGCCCCTTGGTTAAAACAAGAGCATTACCTCTTAAGGTGAAGACTCAGAAGAGAATAAATCTTTCTTAGAAATATACACCAAATGAAAGGGTTAGAAAATCAATTTTGCCTCTACATATATAAACCATATATTTATATATACATTATATATAAATGTTATATATAATATATACATTATATATAAATATATTACACATTTTATATATATATATAAAATCTATCTGGTTTACTGGTTCAGCACTGGAACCTAGTCCAGTGACTGGCACATAGGAGACAATAAGTTTTGCTAAATGAAGATGTGAGTGAAGGAATAAAGTAGTTGAAAGTGTGTATTAATGGGTGAATGGGTGTTCTAGGCAAAGAAGGAGGTATCATTTATTGAGTTTCTTCTCCTTGTAGAAGGGAATCAATAAATAATAAATGTCCTTGGGAATCCTGTCTCTTATACACATCTGAACCAGCAGTCTGGACCTACCCACACGACCGCTTTCTCGACCAGACTCCACCATGTCCACGTATACACGCGTGCCCCGTATATCACCAAAGGCCCGTCCTCTCTGTGTCTCTCTCCGACCCTCCCAGTATGGGGTGACTGAGCTCGCCCTGCCACCAGCATCCTCCCGTCTCCCGCAGACATACAGACGTTCTTTACTTGCAAACCCGTTCCTGACTTCGCAGACCCAACGGTTTCGAAGCCCATAGGGAACCCCCTGCCTGTTCCCATGTGAACCCCCGTGGTGGGCTGAGAAACCTGGGTGGCCAGAGAATACACTGCCCAAGACGGTTGGGGGTGTGCTGCTGTGGTTCGTTCGTTTCTCTTCAGCTCACTCTTTTCGCCCTGTTCACAGCGAAAAGAGAAGTGCCTCGCATCGTCCCTCCCCCGTGTTGCTTCACGCGGCCTTCTTCCTTCTCTGCCTGCTCTGACCTCCTGATTCCCTCGTCCTCCGCCTGCTCGCTGCCCTCTGTCTCTTTGAGAAAGCACACACTCCTCCCATGTCCCGTTGTGGGCACAAGTCAATGTTTCAATCCCATTTCCAGCATTCCATGATCCCTGCCCATGGTCCCTCCATCAGACACCCCTATTCTCCTGCCCCACCTCCTGCGATAGCCTCCCCAGCTTCACTCCCTGTCTCTGGTCCCCCACCCCCACCCTTCCACTATCCATCCAAGTATCACCTTCCTCATAACTAGCTCTGCCAGGAAACCCCTCTAAAGAGCATTTGGAGTGAGATGGCCTGGCAAGGGAGGCCAGGCAAGTCAGTTATGTTCTCTGGGCCTCAGTTTCTTCCTTGGTATAATGGGAGAAAATCAATATATTTCATAGGACTTTGTGGGAATTAAATGAGATAATGTATGCTAAAATGGTACTTTGCAAATGCTTGCCAAAGGCATGATACATAGTATGGTTTCATTTTTGCTTAATCTAAATGTTGGTCCTTCTAATCAAACACCTGCTATAAAGTTCCTCCCAGACCAGAAATCTGCTCTGGCTTCCCATTGTCTGCTGTGTGTGCTTAAGTCGTGTCTGAGTCTGTTACTCTTTGGACTGTAGCCCACCAAGCTCCTCTGCTCATGGAATTTTCTGGGTAAGAATACTGGAGTGGGATGCCATTTCCTACTCCAGGGGATCTTCCTGACCCAGAGATCAAACCTGCATCTCTTGCATTGGCAGGCGGGTGCTATGCCACTGAGCCACCTGGGAAGCTCCAAGCATGCTGGAGAGGGTTGCCGTTTCCTTCTCCAGTGGGTCTTTCCAACCCAGGGATTGAATCTATGTCTCTTATATCTCCTGCACTGGCAAGTGGATTCTTTACCACTATTGCCACCTGGAAGCCCCATTGTCTCCTAGGAAAAAGCAAAATCTCTTTACAAAGCATTTTTTTTTTCAAGAGATTCTAAGTTGTAACAACAACATAAGTCGCTCAGTCATGCCTGACCCCATGGACTATAGCCTGCCAGGCTCCTCCATCCATGGGGATTCTCCAGGCAAGAATACTGGAGTGGGTAGGGAATTCTTTCTCCAGGGGATCTTCCCGACCCAGAAATCAAACCAGGGCCTCCTGCGTTGCAGGGGATTCTTTACCAGCTGAGCCACCAGGGAAGCCCACCCAAATTATGTCACATTGTTCCATTCCTTACATTTGGCCCGCACTCAGCTGAATTCCTTAGTGGCTTAGCAGGTAAAGAATCTGCCTGCAATGCTGGAGACACAGGAGATGCAAGTTCAACCCCTGGGTCAGAAAGATCCCCTGGAGGAGGAAATGGCAACCCACTCCAGTATTCTTGCCTGGGAAATTCCATGGACAAAACCTGCCGAGCTACAGTCCACAGGGTCACAAAGAATCGGACACAACTCAGCAGGCCTTGGGACTTGCCTCCGTCTTTCTGCCTTTGTGCTGTTGCTTTCTCTGTGTCTCCCTGAAATCTTTCCCACTCTCTGCCTCTACTGAAATACTGGTGAGCATTTTTGCATCACAACTACAAAGCCTCAGTTCAGTTCAGTTCAGTCGCTCAGTCGTGTCTGACTCTTTTTCGACCCCATGAATTGCAGCACGCCAGGCCTCCCTGTCCATCACCAACTCCCAGAATTCACTCAGATTCACATCCATCGAGTCAGTGATGCCATCCAGCCATCTCATCCTCTGTCATCCCCTTCTCCTCCTGCCCCCAATCCTTCTCAGCATCAGAGTCTTTTCCAATGAGTCAACTCTTCGCATGAGGTGGCCAAAGTACTGGAGCTTCAGCTTTAGCATCATTCCTTCCAAAGAAATCCCACTGACTCCTAAATCAGAAGTGAGCGTTGACTGTCCAGTGCCCCCTTGTGGCACTGACTGCATTCTGCTTTTTATTTGCAGTTTCAAAGGTTTTATTTTTCCTGTAAGACTGGTTCTCAAGGTTTCTAGTTGTGTCTCATTTTTCTGTGTACCCACAAATGCTCATGGAGTTTAGTGCACATATACATATTTCAGAGGTAACTAAATGAGGTGACAGATCTTAAGGTGCAGAAATACAGGGCCTACGAGCCTGAGTAACCCTATGTCCAGTTTCAGGCTTAAGAAGTAGTGAATCCTGAAGGTCATCTTTGGAGAGAGGCCACACAATGGGACCCACACAAACTGAAATGAGGGTAGAGCTGAGCCAACTTGCTAACTAATGTCTCCTCAACGGTCTGTGCCTTTTGAAGTGCTTCCAGGTCCTTCAGCTTCCTGGGAATAATTCTGTTTTTAAATTTTTTCAAAAAATCTTTATTTTTCAAATAAATTTAAAATTTATTTTAAATTTTTTCAAAACAACTTTCATTCCCTGGTCAGGGAACTAAGATCCCACATGGCACATGGTGTGGAAAAAAAAAAAAGTGCACTAATCACCACAGTTGCATTTTAGAATATTTTTATCACAACAACAAGAAAATGTTTTCCCATTAGCAGTTCCCCACCATCCATCCTCTCCTACACCCCACCTATGTCCCTCACTCTATTCCCACCTTATCGACAACCATGCATTTATTGGGTTGGCCAAAAAGGAGCCACTCCATGATCCAATATGCGAGTTTCCAAATGGCTGTCTTAGCTGCGGCAGTGGGATATTTTTTTTCAGTTGTGGCATTCAAACTCTTAGTGATCCAGTTCCCTGTCCAGGGATGGAACCTGGGCCCACTGCATCAGGAGGGCAGAGTCTTAGCCATTGGACCACCAGGGAAGGCCCTTGCCTGAATTTTAAGGATGACAAAATGACACTCACCTAAAGAGACAAGGTGGCCACAAGTCACACAGCTGCTGAGGAGCAGCGCTGTCACACAGGACTTGACTGTCCCTTGGAAGGCCCAGTTAGATATACCAGTACACAGTCAGGGCTGCAAATTCCTTGCCTACGGGGGCCAGGCAGCTAACACGAAGGAGTGAGGGATTCTAGAGAAAGAAAACAGGTTCTGTGAGAGACGCATGTGCACCTACTAAGGGTGGCGGCTGCTGGATGGGAGTCTCATGTGGCTGGTATTCCGACTCTTTCCTAGATCGCAGAAATCCGCATGGTGTGAACTATTGCAATTTTTAAATAAGGCACCAACATTGCAGTCAAAATATCTCCATAGGTCCAATTTTGGCCCAGCAGATGGCCATTGAGGATGAATTCCTTAAGCCTCCTTTAATTCATTTTTCAAAAGCAAACGGGCAATTCCTGTCTGGGTACAAGCTCCGCGCTGCCCTGCACACAGTGGGATGGTATCAGGCCCCAGGGCAAGCTGAGCAGGTCTACGAAACTAAACATGATAGCAGCACACTTGAGGCAAGAAGTGGAAGGAGCAGGAGACAGTGAGGATAGGCCCAGAAAAATAACTAAGGGGGGAAAAAAAGCTCATGGCAAATATCCACCAGGGAAACGGAGAAATGGAGCAGCCTGTGCAGAACGGAGAGGAAGGCCACTCTTTGGGAAGGGATGAAGGCCACCGGCCAGAAAGAAATCATAGATGGGAACAGGCTTGCAGACTTGCCCCTAATTCCCAATGTGTGAGCATGCTAATTCGCGTCTGACTCTTTGCAACGCTATGGACCATAGCCTGCCAGGCTCCTCTGTCCATGGGATTCTCCAGGCAAGAACACTGGAGTGGTTTGCCATGCTCTCCTCCAGGGAATCTTCCTGACTCAAGGATCGAACCCATGCCCTTCATGTGTCCAGAATTGGCAGGAGGGTTCTTTATCACTAGTGCCACCTGGGCAGCCTGATGGGCCATACCCAACAGGCAGGTCAACAATGGGATGGGTGGAGATGCAGATGCTATGGAAGTGTTCATGGAAGAGATTACAGAAATCAGGAGAAAACTTTGGGAGCTGCAATTCAGGAATAGACTGCATATACTCCAGGGGGCGCTCTCTAATCACAGTGACCATCACGATGAATTTTGCCTTATGCCCTGGCTCCTGTCATTTCCATAAGATTATTACTGTGATTCCCACCTTTGTTCTCTTTTTCCGTGCATTTTCCTGATAATGCCTTTACTGATCTGCTTTCTGTGACCCTTATGTAATTTCCATGTGTCAGGTGGGTTCTGTGTTGCCAGCCTCTAACTGGAGATTGCCTTGGCACACAATCTAAGCATCTGTCAACAGTAAAGTTTCATCCATTTGCATGGAAAAATGTAAAGTTAATAAAGCAATTTAAAAAAAAAAAGCAAACAGGCTCTAAGTAGCCATTCAGCTCTTCATCACCATTCCACAGAATTGTTCTTGTTCAGTCTTTAATTGTTCTTATTCAGTCTTGTTCGTGTCTGACTCTTTGTGATCCCATGGACAGCAGGGTGCCAGACTTTCCTATCTTTCACTATGTCCCTGAGTTTGCGCAAACTCATGTACATTGAGTTGGTGATGCCGTCGAACCATCCCATCCTGTCTAGCTAACCCTTCTCCTCCTGCCCTCAATCTTTCCCAGTATCAGGGTCTTTTTTACAGAGTAGAACTGGTTGACTAGTGGTAGGAGGGCAGAGGTGCCTCTTGCCCCAGTGGGGGTGGGGCTGGGGGGGCGCTTCGTTGTTGGAGAAGAAATTAAGTCACTGTCTTCAACGAGTTGGCGCCGGCGGGAGGGCAGCTACTTCCTTCACTGATGTTCCTGGGGCCTTGGAAAGGGCCCTGCTGCAGAACGTGACAAGAATTTGGGGGCAAAGGGGAGTCGCCTGGGTGCCCAGAAAGAGGGTCGCGGAAGCATGGGTTCTAGGTGGGGGTAGGTGAGGAACAGAGCTTTGTATCACTTGTTTAATACAGAGGAAAAACCGAAAGGAAGATAACACACATACGGACGCACGCGCACACGCACGCACACACATGGTTCAGTCTCTTGCAAGGTGCGAGTTTCCTCAGCCGGAAAGCCTGCATAGCTCATAGGACTGTTATCAGAGGAAGAAGGGGTCAGAAAAGCACTTGGGACAGGACAGGGTGCTAAGTAGGCATACGATTCGCTCTGATGTGGGAAGTCTTTGGGAGCCGAAGGCCAGAACCCAGGAGAGTACGGGCCGTGGTTCCGGAACCATCGTTCAAGGGTACCAGGATTCGCCGGTCCCAAACCGAAGCGCAAACGCCCGGTCTATTTCCCGCCTGCACTTCCGGCGTCCGACCCGGAAGCGGAAGGGAACCCATCTCCCTCGCTCTTTCTCGGCTGCAGTGCGTCTCTCTTGCGTCGTTCCGGCACGTTGGTAGCGGAGATCTGTGACCCTTCGTAGCGTGTGGTCCGGGAAGCGGAGCTCTGAGACTCTTGAGCAGCCGCGGCCATGGCGGATGTAACCGCCCGTAGCCTGCAGTACGAGTACAAAGCGGTGCGTATGGGCTCGGCGGAGGGTTCTGGGCGGGGGAGTCTGTTAGGGAGCAGGAGGCTGAGGAAGGCGGTTTTCAGTCTAAAGGTATGCGCGAGAACCGCGAAAGCAGAGGAGAAATCAGAACCTGGCGAAGGTGGGGGTATACGGCGATGTGAATAACCCCACTGGTGATTGGGGCTCAGCTCTTACCGGCAAGGGCTAAGAGCTCTGCTAGGAGTGTTTGTCCCTGTCCCGTCGCGCTCTTCCCGCCCCCTTCCATGTGTCATCCCCAACGCGCCCGACACTTTTCCCAGGTGGCAGTTATTACGAGCAGTATTAGAAGCAGTGATTGTTATATTGATTTGTTTGCCCTTTGCTCATGCGCGATTATCCGATGCGCTTCTGAGGAAAACATCTTTTTATTTCTTTAGTGATTATCGACCCTTAGTCGCTCAGATTCTTCCTTTGCTGTCAGCTGGCATCCCTGTGATATAGGAGTTGAGTCCTGCTTACCTCAGAGCTTCAGTAATATTGTGGTCTTTTCAGAACTCGAATCTTGTCCTCCAAGCTGATCGCTCTCTCATTGACCGGACCCGCCGGGATGAACCCACAGGAGAAGTACTGTCCCTGGTTGGGAAGCTGGAGGGCACCCGGATGGGAGACAAGGCTCAACGAACCAAACCACAGATGCAAGAGGAAAGAAGAGCTAAGTGAGTATCCAAGGGAAAAAATGATTTTTCTTCAGATGCAGAATCCATTTTCCCTTGGTATTTGAGCAGTGGTTTTGCTGAATTGCTTGGTGCAGGATGAGCCATCAGTGGCATTAAGACAACTCAATGAAGGTAACAGCATAAGAATCCAAAGATTCTTCGGCCTTAACAAGTGTACCTGAAGTGGAAAACAGCTTTTAGACCCTTTTCCAGCATATGTTTCTCATCCATAGAGAGATCGTAATTTTCTTCATGGCATTTTCAAGACTCTTGGTAAACTCTTGTCACAGTAACTCTTTTCTTCTATTACTGACTCTCTGCTACTTCTTTTGCTTGCTGTTGCCTACTTTTTCTTTTGTTGTGATAAACTACCATTCAAGCGTGAAAGGCCGGTGTTTTGTTTTGCTTTTCAGTTGGTTTTTTACCTTGGGGAAGGGGGATATTTTTCCAGACTTTAAAGAATCAGCCCCCTTCCATGTGTCATCCCCAACGCGCCCGACACTTTTCCCAGGTGGCAGTTATTACGAGCAGTATTAGAAGCAGTGATTGTTATATTGATTTGTTTGCCCTTTGCTCATGCGCGATTATCCGATGCGCTTCTGAGGAAAACATCTTTTTATTTCTTTAGTGATTATCGACCCTTAGTCGCTCAGATTCTTCCTTTGCTGTCAGCTGGCATCCCTGTGATATAGGAGTTGAGTCCTGCTTACCTCAGAGCTTCAGTAATATTGTGGTCTTTTCAGAACTCGAATCTTGTCCTCCAAGCTGATCGCTCTCTCATTGACCGGACCCGCCGGGATGAACCCACAGGAGAAGTACTGTCCCTGGTTGGGAAGCTGGAGGGCACCCGGATGGGAGACAAGGCTCAACGAACCAAACCACAGATGCAAGAGGAAAGAAGAGCTAAGTGAGTATCCAAGGGAAAAAATGATTTTTCTTCAGATGCAGAATCCATTTTCCCTTGGTATTTGAGCAGTGGTTTTGCTGAATTGCTTGGTGCAGGATGAGCCATCAGTGGCATTAAGACAACTCAATGAAGGTAACAGCATAAGAATCCAAAGATTCTTCGGCCTTAACAAGTGTACCTGAAGTGGAAAACAGCTTTTAGACCCTTTTCCAGCATATGTTTCTCATCCATAGAGAGATCGTAATTTTCTTCATGGCATTTTCAAGACTCTTGGTAAACTCTTGTCACAGTAACTCTTTTCTTCTATTACTGACTCTCTGCTACTTCTTTTGCTTGCTGTTGCCTACTTTTTCTTTTGTTGTGATAAACTACCATTCAAGCGTGAAAGGCCGGTGTTTTGTTTTGCTTTTCAGTTGGTTTTTTACCTTGGGGAAGGGGGATATTTTTCCAGACTTTAAAGAATCGTTGAACTTTATCTCACGGTTATCCTTTGAACCTGATCATCATCTGTCCCATAATGAAGTCTCAAAAATTCATAGGTCCAGTTTTGATTAAAGCAGTTATATTTGAGCTGAGTTACATATCATTGGTCCTCTATTTTGCAGAGTATGACTTCTTTTCAAGGAATTAATGGCAGTAGATTCCTTTGGAGCTTCAGTTCTCTGGCAGGGGAAGGAAGATGTGTTTGAAGGATGAAAACTAGTTAAATCCGATCATATAATGTTATCATACAAAGTAGAAAGGGTTGTCTTTTTAAATGAACGGGGAGGATGTCTCATAGCATGCAGTGCATCTAGTGAGAGGATGACAGGGGACTTCTTGCTCTTACTGTGTTCCCGTAGAGATACTCCTGCAAGTGACTGAGGCCAAATGGGCATCATTTGCTGAGGCACACATTTGTGGTTTTAAATACTGCCTGTGAGACATGAAGCTGAGAAGAGGAGGGTGGACTTGCCTTAGTCTTACCATTAACAGGGAAGTTCTACCTGTTCAATTTCATACTATGTGTTTGTTAGGCGAAGAAAGCGTGATGAAGACCGGCACGACATCAACAAGATGAAGGGTTATACTCTGCTCTCAGAGGGCATCGATGAGATGGTGGGCATCATCTATAAGCCCAAGACCAAGGAGACCCGGGAGACCTATGAAGTGCTGCTGAGTTTCATCCAGGCTGCCCTTGGGGACCAGGTGAGGCAGCCAGAGGGTGAAGCCACATTTTTTTGGAAGTCATAGCTAGGAGGCCCCAGAGGAACGTTGTTTGTGGATTTTTCCTGTGTGGGCCATACCAATATGCAGAAGTGGCTGGTGTTCACTTTACGTGAGGTAGCACTTTATGTGTGTTCTCTCTTTCAGTCTTGTTAACTCTGTGACTAGGTGCTATTAATATTCATTTTTTATTTTGCAGGACAGATGTGAGACAAAGGATACTTAAGTAACTTCCCCAAGTCATGGAGGTAGTGTTTGGCAGAGTTAGGGTATGAGCCCAGGTAGTCTGCACTCTTAAGATTGATTAGATTAAGGCTGTCTGTGAGTCTCAGAGACTCTGGTGAGGTGGTTGCTAGAGGAGGTGAGGAGAAAGAATTACCAAAAGCTCGGTGGGCCAGAGTGGGACTGCCAAGTGCCTCTGTTGTCTAGAGGAATGTGGCAGAGGGCTGTGCAAGCTCTGTCTTAAAAAAAAAAAAAGTTTATTTTTTGCTACATTGTATGGCTTGTGGGATCTTAGTTCCCCGCGACAGGGGTTGAACCCTTTCTCTCTGCAGTGGAAGTGTGGAGTCCCAACCACTCGACCACCAGGAAGTAATCCTTCTTTTTTTTCGAAGCAGAGGGGTCTCCCTTCAATTATGTGACCCTTGGTGGCATTTTTACAGTAACTTTAGTGAAAATAATCAGAACCTGGTATGCAGGCTTTAAGAGACATATGGCGCTCCACATTCTGTTGTTGTGTAAAGCCTATCAATGATGTTCTTCGTCTTGGTCTCATCTAAGTTTTTTTTTTTTTT
>SJYC01054533.1:0-69630 GCA_006408675.1 Madoqua kirkii | reverse complement strand
GCAGCTTTAAGAGACATATGGCGCTCCACATTCTGTTGTTGTGTAAAGCCTATCAATGATGTTCTTCGTCTTGGTCTCAT
This sequence comes from Madoqua kirkii, assembly GCA_006408675.1. Taxonomy (NCBI): domain Eukaryota; kingdom Metazoa; phylum Chordata; class Mammalia; order Artiodactyla; family Bovidae; genus Madoqua; species Madoqua kirkii. The sequence continues at coordinate 69,550 of SJYC01054533.1, read as the reverse complement.
CTAAGTTTTTTTTTTTTTTTGCCTCCAGCCACGTGATATTCTTTGTGGGGCAGCAGATGAAGTTCTTGCTGTTTTAAAGAATGAAAAGCTTCGAGACAAGGAAAGGAGAAAGGAGATTGATCTGCTGCTTGGTCAGACAGATGATACCAGATACCATGTGCTAGTAAATTTGGGCAAAAAGATCACAGACTACGGTGGAGACAAGGAGATCCAGAATATGGGTAAGGAGCTCTTGGTGTCCAGACCGTGTTACCTGGCTGCTTGTTGACCTTCTAGCCTCAGTCATTAAAGGCGTTGAAAGATGCCTTAAAAGGGTCTCATATCCTATTTGGTGTTTTTGGAGGAGTTTATTGGTGGAGACCAGAATCCCTAGATTCTAGCCACCATTTCTTACTCTGAAACCCTTTTATTGTATGGGATTTGGGGGAAAACTTGGATAGTGCCTGGATGGGGATGGGGTATAAGTGGTTGAGGAGGCAGAGCTGTGTCTGAAGCTAGCAGGTTGGAGCAAGCCTCATGGTGGCAGCCAAGAAGACCCTCTGTTTTTGATCATTTGTGAGTCTTTAGACCTTTGGTCTGTCCTGAGGAGAGGCATGTCAGGCAGTTAGGGGGGAAGTTAGCTCCCAAGTGCCTCATTTCACTAACTGTTCTTTGTTGTCTTTTTCTAATCCCTCACTATTTCAGACGACAACATTGATGAGACATATGGTGTGAATGTACAGTTTGAGTCTGATGAGGAGGTAAGTGATAAACAAACCCAGATTAGTCTTTTTTAAATTGTTATAGTGAGGGGACCACTTCTAGTGTAAAGAAGCTACCTAACTTAAGCCAGATAAGTTTTATAGTGTTGTATGAATGTCAGACTTGGGCATCAGTAGTATTTTGCTGAGAAATTGTTGTGGTTATCTTTTGATACTATAAAGCAAATTTGAACTTATATTAATTGATGATAATTGATGATAAACCAAGTGGGTCAGCAAAAAGAAAAAAGTACAGTGTATATTTCATTGCGGAATATGCTGTCATGTTTTAGTGCTTTTTCACCTTACTGTGCTAATTTTCTTTTTAGTACTACTGCCAGTTTCAAAAGAATGCACGTTTGCCCAAAAACGTGCCTGTATTTTGTGCATGATTGTTTCAGTAACAGTTGCAGCAGCAACTGAGGTTTACCACCTAATTAGGATTTCTTGAGTGTAAATAAAAATAGGAACCAGTGGAACACTTGAAAAAATGTGCAGAATTGCATTTGAATTCTCAATGGGTGCATTTGGCTCCTGATCATTAATGCTGACTTTTCAGTATCATAAACTAGGACAAGAAGAAGGGATTGCACAGGAGAGTCAGGAAAGAGCATTGACCTGGGAGCCAAGAGGGCTGACTTTTGATCTTGTATCTCAGGGAGGTCATTTTGCTTCAGTGTCTCCATCTATCAGATGAGATGATGGAAACAGAAGACTGCTAAGCCCCCTCCTGCAATAGTTAGTAGAATTTTATGATTTCAAGTAGCAAGAAATTGAAAGAATGCTTTGCTGAGAGCATTTATTCATAATAGTAAATGCTTATTATCAAGGACTTGCTTTTAACATGGCCCTGTGCACAGTACATAGTACAATATGAGTAAAGACAGTAGTGAGCACGTAAAGTGTGGTCTCTACACTCCTGGTCACTGTGTGGTTTCCTGTGTGTTCTTCTGTATTATCCTCCCATTAAATGTGCTTTGAAGTGAGGCTGACCCTGCTTCCGATTAGCTTGGTTTCACCACGGATGCCTTTGCTATAACCCTGTGCACTTTGGAGTGAGACACAAGGGAGTGGTTCTTGGGGATGCCAGGATCAGCTTCAGATCATGGGCTGGGTTTGGGGCTCTTTCCACAGGAAGGTGATGAAGATGTGTACGGGGAGGTTCGTGAAGAGGCATCTGATGACGACATGGAAGGGGATGAGGCCGTGGTGCGCTGCACCCTCTCAGTAATGTGAGTGTGGATTATTCTTGCCTGTTGCCGCTGTGCAGGTGAATTCTGGGTGTAGCACTTTTCCCTGTACCTTGGTCCTCTTCTGTAGTGTTTATTGAGCTACCCTTTTATAGGGTGAGCTGTAATAAATCTGTAGTGTCTTGATTTTCGTAAGATTTCAGTCACTCCCTGCCGCCATGTAAGTGGTTTATTTATTTTATTGGAAGATAATCGCTTTGCAATGTTGTATTCGTTTCTGCTAAACAGTAGCATGAATCAGCTATATGTGTACATATGTCCCCTCCCTGAGCCTTGCTTCCACCCCGCATCCCATCCCACACCCTCTAGGTCATCACAGAGCCGAACTCCTCGTGCTCGACAGCAGCGTCTCACTAGCTGTCTGTTACCCACGTATTATATATATGTCGATGCAGCCTGCTTCTGAAAGGCATGTGTTGATGAAATCTTGGGTTGGTGTGCTTCTGAATTCAATATAGCAGAGATCCCCCCCATCCCATGCTTCTCATCAGAAAGCCCTCAGAAGAGGGTAGGCTGTGAGTAGGCTGCAGAGCTTTGTTGCAGGACGGTGAAAAAGCACTTGGGGCAGAGGGCAACAGAGTGAGCCCAGTGCCTGGTTCCTTCGTAGCTTGTGGCTTCAGGGGAACTGATGAGTTCCAAGAAGAAGGATCTGCACCCTCGGGACATTGATGCCTTTTGGCTTCAGCGGCAGCTCAGTCGCTTCTACGATGATGCTATTGTGTCGCAGAAGAAGGCAGATGAGGTGTTGGAGATTTTGAAGGTACGGCCAGGATTCCGTTTTTGTGTCCCATGTAGCTTAGGAGATGGGGCAGTGTAGGAAGCGGGTGGCTGTGGCCTTAATCATGGTGTTACTTTTCTCTCTGCAGACGGCCAGCGACGACCGGGAGTGTGAGAACCAGCTGGTTCTGCTCCTTGGTTTCAACACTTTTGATTTTATCAAGGTGTTGCGACAGCACAGGATGATGAGTGAGTAGATTGTGGACCCTTCTGTGTGTGTGTGTGTGTGTGTGAGAGAGAGAGAGAGAGAGAGAGAGATGGAGGCTGTGTTGCTTTCACAGTCCACTTGGTCATTTTTCTTTGTACCCTGAGGTTGAAGTTTGTTTTTATATCTCATCTTCCCTTTTTTCCTTTGTTTGTTGGCAGTTTTGTACTGTACCTTGCTGGCCAGTGCACAGAGTGAAGCTGAGAAGGAGAGGATCATGGGAAAGATGGAGGCTGACCCAGAGCTGTCCAAGTTCCTCTACCAGCTGCATGAAACGGAGAAGGAGGATCTGATCCGGGTGAGGGCTGGGTTGTCTGTCTCTCTAATTGCTGAGCTAGAGTGTTCGCTTTGGAAAAGAGACACCAGTTAGAAGATTATAGCATAAACTCAAATTCCTATTAAAGGAGGAAGTTGAAGAAGTGACGTGTTTCTCCAGATACTCTTGAGTGTGGTCATCCGTGCAGAATGGAACTAGTGCCTTCACGCTGGTGTGGTTGAGAGACTGCTGACTGGTTGCTGTCATCACCAGCACCTGGGTCTTCCTCTCTTTGTTCACACAATGTCATGTCTGCTGACAGCACAGTAACACAACATGTGTTTGCTGAACACAGAACCCACACTCTGCCCCTCAGGGGTGGCCCTTGGTGCTGGGTGTTGAGTGCTGACTTTTGAGACCTCTAGACTATGTATAGTCCCTTGAAAGTGATTTGATATTGTCATTCTGGTGGTCCCCATGAACATAAAGGGCTGTCTGTCTGTTTCAGGACTTGGTAGTCAGTACCTGTGAGTCAAGTTCAGCTAAGGGACTGAAAAGGACAAGAAGCTGGGGTGGTAATGAACCGTTGCTATTGTTTCTTTCTACCCCACTCCAGGAGGAACGGTCCCGCAGAGAGCGAGTGCGTCAGTCCCGAATGGACACTGACCTGGAAACCATGGATCTGGACCAGGGTGGAGAGGTAGGGACCAGGGTCATGTCCAAGGCCGTGGAGGGTGGAGACTCGTTTGTGCAGCTCGCTCACTTCCTGTGTGTTCTTGTTCTTCACACACTCCCAGGCACTGGCTCCACGGCAGGTTCTGGACTTGGAGGACCTTGTATTTACCCAGGGGAGCCACTTTATGGCCAACAAACGCTGCCAGCTTCCTGATGGGTCCTTCCGGCGCCAGCGCAAGGGCTACGAAGAGGTGCACGTGCCTGCCCTAAGCCCAAGCCCTTCGGCTCTGAAGAAGTGAGGGGATTGCTGTTCTCAGTTTTTTGCTCACTTTGCCTCCCTTCTAGTTTGTATTTCAACCCATTCCGCGTGGCCTTGTCTTGAAGGTTTATTTCAGAGGTGGAAGCTGCTGCTGGGTTTCTCGCTTTGATTTTGAGCCCAGGGGACAGTATTGGTCTCTCTGGTCTGACCTTCAGAGGAGAGTTACACACAGAGCTTTCCAGGAAGTGTAATCTTGCAAAGCCACGGTCTGCTCAGGGATGTTGCTAATATGATGCACACAACCTTTCTTTTTTCTAGCAACTTCTTCCAGTGGAGAAGCTGCCCAAGTATGCCCAGGCTGGCTTTGAGGGCTTCAAAACGCTAAATCGGATCCAGAGTAAGCTCTACCGTGCTGCCCTGGAGACGGATGAAAATCTGCTGCTCTGCGCTCCTACAGTAAGCCCTGCCCTGCCTACCTTTTTCTTGTGCAGAGCGGTATATATTTTAGGTTCTTCTCCATTCTTACTCCTTAATTCTGTATCCTTTGGCGGAAGAGGTGTTAAATGGTAAGATAAAATTCCCTGGACACACTGTTTTGGTGATAAGCCCTTAGAAGTTGGGGCAGTGAGTAAACTAGGTACATAGGCCTTCTTGTCCCTATCTCTAGGGTGCTGGGAAGACCAACGTGGCCCTGATGTGTATGCTCCGAGAGATAGGGAAGCACATTAATATGGACGGCACCATCAATGTGGATGACTTCAAGATCATCTACATTGCCCCCATGCGGTCTCTGGTACAGGAGATGGTGGGCAGTTTTGGAAAGGTAAGAGGGTAGAACTTCCCTCCAGAAGGTGTTGGGTGCAGCTCTCAAAGTCCTGGAGACAGCCCTGGTGCTTCTCTGCTTCTTGCTTACATTCTAGTTGAATTTCCAGAACACCTCGTGGTATTTCTTTCTTCCTTCAAAGGTGGAGCTTGACCCATATAGAGTGTTTATGAAGTAAGAAAGTCCTGGGTCTGTTTTGGGCTTTAACAGGGTTTACTGTTTTTTTAATCTTTCTCTTAGCCATTTTCTGCAGCTGGTATCATTTGCGTTATTGGAATATTTGTGAAACACTCAAATGAGTGCTTGGTAACAGACCTGATGTTACTCCAGGTCTGTTTTCTGTAAGCTTCCATTTCCCCCTCTTTTTTTGTAGAGCTCCCAGATAATCTTTATTATGTTACTAATTTTTATTTTTTGGCCATACTGTGTGGTATGTGGAATCTTAGTTCCCCGACCACAATCAAACCTAGCCCCCCTGCAGTCGAACCACAGAGTCAAAACCATTGGACCACTAGGGAAGTCCAGGTTTGTTTTAGAAATAAGTGTTCATATCACTGATCTCATACACTTGATATTTCTCTGAAGGGCTGATGCCTGCCTCTAACACCCGGCACTCAGACTTCACAGAGACTGTGGAGTCCGGCCTCCACCCCACCCCCCAGCATTCTTGCCTGACGTGCCTTTCCTTTACCCAGCGCCTGGCCACATATGGCATCACTGTTGCGGAGCTGACTGGCGACCACCAGCTCTGTAAGGAGGAGATCAGCGCCACCCAGATCATCGTCTGCACCCCCGAGAAGTGGGACATCATTACCCGCAAGGGCGGGGAACGCACCTACACCCAGCTTGTGCGGCTCGTCATCCTGGTGAGCAGGGCGCCCGGGTGCAGACATGGAGACTGGCCAGCGAGGAGGGCTTGCCAGGCTCTCACGCTGCGTTCCTCAGGTTCTGTCCCCCAGACACTGGCCTTTGTAGCGGCAGCTGCTGTCAGCGTTGCTCTTTCTGCTAAGTGAGGGTCTGCATGAAGTGGAAATACTTCTCAACAGGGGCATGGTGTCTGCTGTATCGTTTGTGGCTTTTTATGTCTGAAATATTTTGAAATAAATGTAAACAGACAATTCAGAAAGCTGCTTGCATATTCCCAGAACTGAAAGGGCTTTATAAGTAATCCCTTCTCAGAGGGAATGAGTAGGAGTCAGAATACGGTGTTCTGAATACTCAGAAGCCCCCGGGAGGAACGACAGTCTGAGAGTAGTTTCTTTAGGTTTTCCAGGGAAACAGAAAGGAAACCTTACATGTTGACTCTCTGGCCTTCAAGAAAAAGTTGGCCAGCCCCTGCTTAGAGCCTGCTAATGAAAGTCTTGTTAGAAATAGAGTCCCTTGCCGCGCTCCCACCTGCTGAAATACAGCCTGCATTTTAGTAAGGTCTCCATATGCTTGAATGCCTGCTGAGATTTGGGATGCACTGCCTTAGGCTATGTGAATTCTTTATTTGATACATCATATTGTTTGCTCTTGGTAAAGATAACTGCCTAGAGGTGAAACTTAATTTGATACAAATTTGATCTCATCAGAAGCTTCATTTTTAGTAAAGAAATCTATCTTTGAGGTGAGCTAGAAATTGATTTACCCAAGTGTCAGATTTTCCTGACCATAACGCATTGTTCCACTGAACTGGAGCAAAGCAGCTCATGCTCAGAGCACGTTTGCTGGGATGTTTCACGGTGAATACTGTCTCATCCTTTGAGGTTCCCTGGCTTGGGATCCCTTTTCTTGTCTTCTTCATTTGCAATAGTAGTTATGCACTTAGAAAACGGGACTACTGTCAGGAATGGGGGCCTCATTTCTCTGGTCCCAAAGGTAATTTGCTGCCCTCCCATACCTTAGGATGAGATCCATCTTCTCCACGATGACAGAGGTCCTGTCCTAGAAGCGTTGGTGGCCAGGGCCATCCGGAACATTGAAATGACCCAGGAGGATGTCCGCCTCATTGGCCTTAGCGCCACCCTCCCCAACTATGAAGATGTGGCTACCTTTCTACGTGTAGATCCTGCCAAGGGCCTCTTCTACTTTGACAACAGGTAAAAGAAGAGATGGGAAGAAGTTTAAGCAGGGTGACCTTCCTGATGTCTTTCTTCTTTGCCAAAGAGCTCTATTAGATTCGAGTTTTAGAATATCCCTTAGTTTTGATGAGGTACAAATCCTAAAAGAGGCCTATCACTCCCTGGCAATGAAAAGGACTTTTTATTCAGTGTTTTGTGCCAAAGTCTTATTGATTTGACTGTTCAACTTCTAGCTTCCGCCCAGTGCCTCTAGAACAGACATATGTGGGCATCACGGAGAAGAAAGCCATCAAGCGTTTCCAAATCATGAATGAAATTGTCTATGAGAAGATCATGGAACATGCTGGAAAAAATCAGGTCTGTCCTGGTTTCTTGTCACTCCTGACCTCTTTGAATTTTTGACTTACTGATAATTGGGCAGCACTGAGAGAGACAAAGAAAGAAACAAAGCAAATCACCAGTACCAGAAATGCAATGGGATATTACTACAGAATCCCTTACCTTTGAATTTGAAAGGCTATTAAAGGAATACCGTGAACAGCCTTACACTTACATCTGACAACCTTAAAGAAGTGAGCTAGTCTCTTAGAAACTACCAACTAGCAAAACAGCCTTGAAGAAATAGATAAAACATGAATAGTCCTTTAACCAACCATTAAATAAATTGAATCTGTAATTATAAAACGCCCAGAAAAGGAATACCCATGCATAGATAAGCAGTCTGTCTGTCTAGATTATCAAGGGTTCTTCCATGAAAGATTTGAGTGGCTTACACTAAAAATATTCTAAATATAAAGATAAAAACGGAAACTTAGTGAAGGGTATTTTGCTGGATAGTGTGATGTAATTTTTTAGTTGAACACTGTGTATTTTGTCTCATAAAGAGAAGCATAAGGATTTAGAGGAAGAGACAAATCTTCTCTTGGCAAGAAAGACTTGGAAGGCTTTTATTTCCTGAAAATGGTGCTAGTTTTCTACTGAGACTTATTTCCTAAGTCCACTTATACAGGCCAGTGCCTATTATATGTCTTAACTGTTTAGAATCTCATCAGATAACTGAACACAAATTTTTAATTGAGACTCCTGAATTCTCATCTATAGTATATTTAAACTTGCTATTAAAGAGAAAGTGTTAGGAGTTAGTTGGGTTTTCTAGTAACAGGACCCTCGTCCTCGTCATGAGCCAGATTTGTTTGCTTAGGGTCTTGAGGGCTCCGTTAGGCTTCCAAGCCAGTGTGCATTCCTACCATCTCCCATCTTCAAGACCTCAGTTTCTGGCCTGCTAATGGTGCAGCCTCTGCTTCTTGCTGCGCCGACTCCCCAGGGCAGGGAGGTGGCTGTTGGAGCGGTGTCCCTTGACTGTGGCTCCTCTGCAGGTACTGGTGTTTGTGCACTCCCGGAAGGAGACCGGGAAGACAGCCAGGGCCATCCGGGACATGTGCCTGGAGAAGGACACACTGGGTCTGTTTCTGAGAGAGGGCTCGGCCTCCACAGAGGTCCTCCGGACAGAAGCTGAGCAGTGCAAGGTGAGGGGGTCAGGCCCGGGTCCCTCGTTCCTCCCTGGTCACTGGCTCAGTCCACGTCGGCCGGGCCATCCTCCAGGGCTGCCTGGTGGTGCTGCCTCACAGGGCAGGGTATGACTGCCTGTGTCTCTGTGGACTGGGCGAGGGGCAGCGTCTTGGCTGAGGAGATTTGCTTCCTCTCCGGGAGAGTCCCCTCCAGCAGGCTCACCTCCTCACCTGTCCTTTTCTGCTGCCCAGAACCTGGAGCTGAAGGACCTGCTGCCCTATGGCTTTGCTATCCATCATGCGGGCATGACCAGAGTTGACCGGACACTTGTTGAGGATCTCTTCGCTGATAAACACATCCAGGTGAGCGTGGGCAGAGCTCAGGCGGGGAGACTGGAAATGCTGGGGACTGGGCCGCGTGCTCGTGCCTGGCGCTTTGCTATTTCTGGCCCGGGTGGCCCAGGTCAGAGGGCTGTGGTAGGTACAGTCAGTGGAACTTGACACTGCCTCTCCCAGCTCTTCCCGTCATATGTGAGGGAAGCTGAGGAAGTTTAGGAAAGCGTCTGAGAAGCACAGCAAAGCCAGGATGTGGGTGACTCCAGATGCTGTCACACAAGGCCCCATAAGGTCAGGACCTTGTTCATTCCTTCTCTCAGGAAAGTCTATAGTTCTAATTGTCTAGTAACCTGGATTTGGGCTTCCCTGGTGGCTCAGACGGTAAAGAATCCACCCACAATGTGGGAGACCTGGGTTCGGTCCCTGGGTTGGGAAGATACCCTGGTGGAGGGCATGGCAACCCACTTCAGTATTCTTGCCTGGAAAATCCCATGGACAGAGGAGCCTGGCGGGCTGCAGTCCACGGGGTCACAAAGAATCGGATACGACTGAGTGACTAAGCACAACCTTGATTCAGATAGGTCTGCAGTACTGCCTCTTAAGTGTCTCTAGAGCCTTGATGTGTTGATTCTGGAAGAGATGAGGAACCTAAGACTCCTTTTACTCTTTATTCTGATGTTTCATTGACAAGTACGGGACCTCAGTCCTGCTAGAAGCCCTGAGTCCAGGTGCCTAGAGAAGTTGAGGATAGGTACCCTTGGTGGCAAAGTCTATTTTTCTTATTGCCTTGCTTTGGCTCTGTAGGTTTTAGTTTCCACAGCAACCCTGGCTTGGGGTGTGAATCTCCCTGCCCACACCGTCATCATCAAAGGCACCCAGGTGTACAGTCCGGAGAAGGGCCGCTGGACTGAACTAGGAGCGCTGGACATCTTGCAAGTATGGAGCTTCTGAGTTTATTCTTGATGGGAAAAGCATGCTGTGTATAAGATGCCAGCATACCCCAAAGGTGGCAGGTGGAGGGTGAGGTTTGTGGTGTAGGAGCCCGGAGTCAGGAGCCGGAAGCTCTGAGCCGTGGCCCTCTGGTTGCTGTCTCCGCCCAGATGCTGGGACGAGCGGGCCGGCCGCAGTACGACACCAAGGGCGAAGGCATCCTCATCACCTCACACGGGGAGCTGCAGTACTACCTGTCACTGCTCAACCAGCAGCTCCCCATTGAGAGCCAGATGGTGTCCAAGCTGCCCGACATGCTCAACGCCGAGGTCGTGCTGGGGAACGTGCAGAACGCAAAGGTGGGCAGCCTCTGCGCTCAGCGCCTCTGGCATTTTCCAGAGGGGCCGGGGCATCAGCACCGGGGCCCTCCAGCCCTGGGCGCCACATCCTCTGTGTAAGTGTGCTGTCAGGCTTCTCCGGTCTGCGGCAGTTCCCCCTTGTCGCCAAAATCTCTGTAAGGACTGTGTTCTTAACGAAATATCATGAACATATTTTCATAGTTGGGAATCAATTCTGAAGTCCTCTGTGGGAGCTGTTCATGTGGACATCAGTTCTGCATGCAGAGACCCATGTTCTATCTCTGATAGGATGCGGTGAACTGGCTGGGCTATGCCTACCTGTACATCCGAATGCTCCGGTCCCCGACCCTCTATGGCATCTCTCACATGCCTCTTAAGTGTCTCTAGAGCCTTGATGTGTTGATTCTGGAAGAGATGAGGAACCTAAGACTCTTTTACTCTTTATTCTGATGTTTCATTGACAAGTACGGGACCTCAGTCCTGCTAGAAGCCCTGAGTCCAGGTGCCTAGAGAAGTTGAGGATAGGTACCCTTGGTGGCAAAGTCTATTTTTCTTATTGCCTTGCTTTGGCTCTGTAGGTTTTAGTTTCCACAGCAACCCTGGCTTGGGGTGTGAATCTCCCTGCCCACACCGTCATCATCAAAGGCACCCAGGTGTACAGTCCGGAGAAGGGCCGCTGGACTGAACTAGGAGCGCTGGACATCTTGCAAGTATGGAGCTTCTGAGTTTATTCTTGATGGGAAAAGCATGCTGTGTATAAGATGCCAGCATACCCCAAAGGTGGCAGGTGGAGGGTGAGGTTTGTGGTGTAGGAGCCCGGAGTCAGGAGCCGGAAGCTCTGAGCCGTGGCCCTCTGGTTGCTGTCTCCGCCCAGATGCTGGGACGAGCGGGCCGGCCGCAGTACGACACCAAGGGCGAAGGCATCCTCATCACCTCACACGGGGAGCTGCAGTACTACCTGTCACTGCTCAACCAGCAGCTCCCCATTGAGAGCCAGATGGTGTCCAAGCTGCCCGACATGCTCAACGCCGAGGTCGTGCTGGGGAACGTGCAGAACGCAAAGGTGGGCAGCCTCTGCGCTCAGCGCCTCTGGCATTTTCCAGAGGGGCCGGGGCATCAGCACCGGGGCCCTCCAGCCCTGGGCGCCACATCCTCTGTGTAAGTGTGCTGTCAGGCTTCTCCGGTCTGCGGCAGTTCCCCCTTGTCGCCAAAATCTCTGTAAGGACTGTGTTCTTAACGAAATATCATGAACATATTTTCATAGTTGGGAATCAATTCTGAAGTCCTCTGTGGGAGCTGTTCATGTGGACATCAGTTCTGCATGCAGAGACCCATGTTCTATCTCTGATAGGATGCGGTGAACTGGCTGGGCTATGCCTACCTGTACATCCGAATGCTCCGGTCCCCGACCCTCTATGGCATCTCTCACGATGACCTCAAGGGAGACCCACTGTAGACCAGCGCCGATTGGACCTGGTTCATACCGCTGCCTTGATGCTGGATAAGAACAACCTGGTCAAGTACGACAAGAAGACGGGCAACTTCCAGGTGAGTGGGCCACGGGAGGGAAGCGTAGATCCCCACAAAAGTTGCAGCCCCTGGAGACAGCGTATCAGACGGCTTTCTTGATTGGAGGCTTGCCTGTCTACTTACCCTTTGCTTGGAAGGGGAGAAAAACAGGCAGTATTCGACTGTGCCCTTTGAACTTAGGAGCTTCTAAAGTGGTATACAGCCTGATGGTGCCTCCTTTCTGCATCTTGAGCTGTGGTCGGTGATTCTGCTCTCTTTTCTGGGTGGGCATCAGGTCACTGTAGGTCAGCTTACTGGCCCATCTTTCTTTAAAAATAAATACGTTTATTTGGCTGTGCCAGGTCTTAGCTGCAGCACGCAGGATCTTTGCTCTTCATTGCAGCATGTAGCATCTTTTCCGTTGTGGCATGGGGGATCTTTTAGCTGAGGTATGCAGGATCTAGTTCCCTGACCAGGGATTGAACCCAGTCCCCCTGCATTGGGAGCTCAGCGTTTTAGCCACTGGACCACCAGGGAAATCCCTGTGCCCTCTTTCTTCCTGCCCATGAGCTAGGCACTTGTATTGCTCTGAGTTCATTCTCTTGTCCACAGTGAGAAGTTACTGCTTGTTAATGATTGGCCTTGAATTGAGTCTTCCTTCTTCATAGGTGACAGAACTGGGCCGTATAGCCAGCCACTACTACATCACCAATGATACGGTACAGACTTACAACCAGCTTCTAAAGCCGACCCTGAGCGAGATTGAGCTCTTCAGAGTCTTCTCGTTGTCTTCAGAGTTCAAGAACATCACTGTGAGAGAGGTGAGTCCACCCAGCATGTGGAAACGGGAAGCTGGTGCTCACCACCATGTCGCCGGATGGTTCTCTCCTTGATCTCTGGGCTTTTCCTTGACCTGCGTCCTGCTTGTGGCAGGAGGAGAAACTGGAGCTGCAGAAGTTGCTGGAGGGGTGCCCATTCCCGTTAAGGAGAGCATTGAGGAGCCCAGTGCAAAGGTGAGCCCAGCCCCTCTCCGCTCGGGACAGAGTCAGGTGGTTCTCCTCATCTTGTAAAAGACGAGCCTGGAACTTGGGCTTGTGCTTGGTAACCTGCTCCCTTCTCCCAGTCTCTCCATCTTTCTCACATCTTTTTGCATGGAATATCAGTTACTCAGTATCTGTAGATAAAGAGCTTTAGATCTTACCTGGCACGGAGGCCCAGAGCAGCAACGTTACTCACCTTGGATGGTTCAGTGATTGCCCTCCTTGCTTTTTTCCAGATCAACGTGCTTCTCCAGGCTTTCATCTCGCAGCTGAAGCTGGAGGGCTTTGCACTGATGGCCGACATGGTCTATGTTACTCAGGTGAGGGTGGGGTTGTACTGCCCTGATACGTTACGATCCCCTGTGTGCTGTGTGTGTCTGGTAGAAAGGAGGCTGATACTAGCGAGGGAGAAGAATGCTGAGTTGTGCCTCAGCTGGCTTGTTGGCTGCTGTGTGTATGGTGTGGATACTCTGTTTTGCTCATCTTGAGCTCTTGGGAAGGTGAGGTTATTAGAGAGATCTGGGAGGCTCCACATGTCTGCTTCTCTGCGGAGAAGCACTTTCCACTATAACTGCTGGGCTCCTAAATAAACCTAGAAATGGCCAAAGGCTTTATTGGCTACTCTGTCTTCCTCAGGGCTAGTCACTAGCATCTTTACACTTGCTAGGATCCTAAATGCTAAATGGGCCCAAAACTGTATAAAGTCACTCAGTGAACAGTATGTTAAATACTGGGCAGTGAGCTTAAGCCCCATTTCTGTCATGTCCCCTAGTATCTCTGGGGGACTTGGTTTTTGAGTTGATGTGTCTGATTACATCAAAGCTCGAGGTGATTAAACTGTGTGTAGAGCGGCTTCATTAGGTCTGGGGACAGTGGGTGCTTAACAGAGGAAGTCCTTCCTTTTTCCCCAGTCGGCTGGCCGCTTGATGCGAGCCATCTTTGAAATTGCCTAAACCGAGGCTGGGCACAGCTTACAGACAAGACCCTGAACCTCTGCAAGATGATCGACAAACGCATGTAAGTCCCAGTGAGCTGGAAGCTTGTCCTGGGTTGGGGGTGCTTGAGCTGAGGGCCCGGTGGGAAAGCCTTAGAGCACACCCTGATGTGTGATGTGGGCACTGGGGTAGAAGTTGAGACCAAGAAGGTCTCATTTCCTTCCTGGACAGGTGGCAATCCATGTGCCCTCTGCGCCAATTCCGGAAACTCCCTGAGGAGGTCGTGAAGAAGATTGAGAAGAAGAACTTCCCTTTTGAGCGTCTGTACGACCTGAATCACAATGAGATAGGTGTGTGGGAAGCCATCTTTCCCTCCTCATCTGAACAGCTCAGATGTCTCTCTGCGCCTGCTCCCCCGTTTCTGGCCCCAAGCACTATGCTTGCGTGTCTTGTCCCATTACTGCTAGGCTCCTTGCCCGTGGTCTCGGAGCTTTGAATCCCCTGGGCCACGCTGCGTGGAAGGGAGAGCCCATGCCTGGAATGGGACCCGCCCATTTCCCTCAGGGCTGGGTTTGCCAGACTGGCCATCAGGCTGGGCTACAGCCACGTACCCCTCGTGTCCTCACAGGCGAGCTCATCCGCATGCCCAAGATGGGGAAGACCATCCACAAGTACGTCCACCTCTTCCCCAAGCTGGAGCTGTCAGTGCACCTGCAGCCAATCACACGCTCCACCCTGAAGGTGGAGCTGACCATCACGCCTGACTTCCAGTGGGACGAGAAGGTCTGGCTGGGAGCACCAGGGGGCAGGCCTCGGGGCCTGGAGGTGAGCGGGGCGGGAGAGTGAGTCCCCCTTGCCCACCCCTTGGCTCATGTTCCTGTCTTCGTGCTTGGTTGGGCAGGTCCATGGTTCGTCGGAGGCCTTCTGGATTCTTGTGGAAGACGTGGACAGTGAGGTGATCCTGCATCACGAGTACTTCCTGCTCAAGGCCAAGTATGCCCAGGATGAGCACCTCATCACGTTCTTCGTGCCCGTTTTGAGCCGCTGCCCCCTCAGTACTTCATTCGTGTGGTGTCTGACCGTTGGCTTTGTGAGTGCGCCTGCTCCGCAGGATCCGTGGGGTCTCTGGGGCCAGGTTCCCCCTGGGGCTCTTAGACGAGATCTGGCCCCTTGTGCTAGGCTGGCCTTAGCTGAGGAGAGTGACACGCGAGCTGCCTTGGGGTTTCCAGCGTGCTCACAGCCCTTCCCGTTTCTCTCCTGGCAGCTTGTGAGACCCAGCTGCCTGTCTCTTTCCGGCACCTGATCCTGCCAGAGAAGTACCCGCCCCCAACCGAGCTACTAGACCTTCAGCCCTTGCCTGTGTCTGCCCTGAGAAACAGTGCCTTTGAGAGCCTCTACCAGGATAAATTTCCTTTCTTCAACCCCATCCAGACCCAAGGTAGGTGTTTGCATTTCCAGGTGGGCAATTCCTTTGGGGACATTTAAAGGTCCCCTGGAAATGGGTAGGTTCTGCAGGAAGAGAGGGAGGGGGCACCCAGGGGTTTGGTAGGTGTAGGAACTCAGTGTCAACTGTGGGAACAGCCAGGGCGTTTTCTGAGCCGGCCCTGGTGACTTAGATTTGCTTTACGTCGTCACACGTCTCCCTGCAGAGGGTTGGTCGAGCAGGTCTTATGGTGCACGACTGTTTCTCAGGCTTGGGAGATTCCAGTATTCAGCCAGAGTGTGAAGGCTTTGAGGCCGCCTCCGCTTCACTGCTTGAAATGACAGCTGTGTACCCAGAGCATGCCCCATGTTCCAGGTTCTCTGGGTTGGGTGCAGCCCGAGTGGTTCCCTCCTCCCACCAATGCTATGTGTGGTTTTCCTTTGGAGACACTGCTGTCTCAGTCCTGTTCTGTGGGTGAGGAATGGAGGACGAGAGAGGCGCCCCAGTGGAGACCCTAGTGAATAGTAGGATTGGGCTTTATCCAGTGTGAGGGCTGGGGTTAGATGTTTAGCTTCACTCTGTATTAGCCGCTTCCCAGGAGACGTGGGCAGGGTTCAGAGGGCCAGAGGTGGGGGCCGGGCCCCTCCAGTTTGGCACCCTGGTCGCTGAGAAGACCGGCAGAGAAGCGAGGAGGGAGCCCCAGCTTCCTTTGCTCTTGCGTCCTCCGGCAGACCTCCAGGAGACCTGAGCTCCTCACAAGGGTCTCTTTCCTCCTCATGTTGGGAGGGGCAGATGAGAGGGAGAGAAGGTGCAGGCCTGCCTGCAGCGGGGGTGCCATTCCCTCGCCCCTGCTGGCTGCCTCTGGACCTGTGGGCAGAGTTTTCCCACATGGCCTCTGTCGAGCTTCCCTCGGGGTCTCACTGCCTTTCTCTCGGTTCTCAGTATTCAACACAGTGTACAACAGCGATGACAACGTGTTTGTGGGGGCCCCCACGGGCAGCGGGAAGACCATCTGTGCGGAGTTTGCCATCCTGCGGATGCTGCTGCAGAACTCGGAGGGCCGCTGTGTCTACATCACCCCCATGGAGGCCCTGGCCGAACAGGTGCGTCCTGTGTGCATCTTCCCAGAAGCTGTTCTCATCTTGAGTCCAGACAGGTCTTTCAGAGCCCTAAAATTTGCAGCGCTAACCGGGGCCAGGCTTTACTGCTGGGGCCGTTTTCCTCGGTTTGCACTGTAAAGAAAAGCTCTCCGGTCACTTGGTGTAGTCGGTTGAGATCTAAAGGGCAACAGGTCTCTGTGTTCAGCCTGTCAGGTTTTTCTCCAAGTGAATGAGCTGATGCTAAAGCCCTGACGTCTTTCTACCAGGTGTACATGGACTGGTACGAGAAGTTCCAGGACAGGCTCAGTAAGAAGGTGGTGCTCCTGACAGGGGAGACCAGCACGGACCTGAAGCTCCTGGGCAAGGGCAACATCATCATCAGCACACCTGAGAAGTGGGACATCCTCTCCCGTCGGTGGAAGCAGCGCAAGAATGTGCAGAACATTAACCTCTTCGTGGTGGACGAGGTCCACCTCATTGGGGGTGAAAATGGGGTATGGCTTGCCTCGCCGCACAGAGGTGGGGCTGGGGCCCACAGCGTAGCCTTGGCCTTGGGCTTATGTGTAGGCCACGGATGGGGGCTGCTTCTGCCTGTCCCCTTGTTTCAAAAGGAGGACCTGAGATTTTTTAGTAGGTGTTTTTGAGACCAGCATAGCTTAGTGGAGATTGGCTGGGGAGAGGTGCCCCCAGAGACGGGAGAGCCCTGATCAGAACGGGGAATTAGGAGATTCTCTCGAGGACATTGGGCTGCTCACAGAGGCACTCGGGCTGAGGCCGGAGCACCCAGGCCTGCAGTGATCAGTCACCCCTCTCCGCAGCCTGTCCTGGAGGTCATCTGTTCCCGGATGCGCTATATCTCCTCCCAGATCGAGCGGCCCATCCGCATCGTGGCTCTCAGCTCCTCACTCTCCAACGCGAAGGATGTGGCCCACTGGTTGGGCTGCAGCGCCACCTCCACCTTCAACTTCCACCCGAACGTGCGCCCCGTGCCCTTAGAGCTGCACATCCAGGTGGGGCCCATGCTTCCAGCTCTCCCGCGGCCCCACCGCCCAGCTTCCCCGGGCTCCTAACCTCCTCTCCCTCCCCGGCCTCAGGGCTTCAACATCAGCCACACGCAGACTCGCCTGCTGTCCATGGCCAAGCCCGTGTACCATGCCATCACCAAGCACTCGCCCAAGAAACCCGTCATTGTCTTCGTGCCCTCCCGCAAGCAGACGCGCCTCACGGCCATCGACATCCTCACCACGTGCGCAGCCGACATCCAGCGCCAGAGGTAGGCGGCCCACTGCCGGGTGCCGTGTGTGCGGTGGGGCAGCCCCCTCCTGGCTGGGTGCTGAGCAAGCACCCCTGGGAGGGGCTCTGGTGGGGTGGCCCTGCTCCGGGCTGAGTCAGCGCTCCTGCCACCCAGATTCCTGCACTGCACTGAGAAGGACCTGATCCCATACCTGGAGAAGCTAAGTGACAGCACGCTCAAGGAGACGCTGCTGAACGGGGTGGGCTACTTGCATGAGGGGCTCAGCCCCCTGGAGCGGCGCCTGGTGGAGCAGCTCTTCAGCTCAGGTAGAGAGCAGGCCTTGAGTGCAGAATGAGACCAGCCCCAGGGGTCAGGGGGTGTGGAGTATACTTTCCCGTGTGGGTGATGTTTCTTGGCAGCAGGCACACCCGTCATTTTCATAATACTTCTCATCTTTTGTTTGATCTCAATGTCCTTGAGATGAAGGTGGAACAACCTACTTGGTAGAGGAGAAAGCAGGCAGGCACATAAAGTTGTGCTCTTTTAGAACCTGGGTTTTTAGACCTGGACCTTTGGCCTCGAGACCTAATTTTCCATGGATACGTGCTTAGCAGAGTGGTTGGGCTTTAGAGATGGAGTCCATTCTGTGTCTCCCTTGGGTGGCTGTGTGCTTTTGTGTCTCGTTGACGTTAGGCATTTCGTGCAGAGTAGTATTTCGACGGTGCTTAGGGAGCTGCAGTGGCAGTGCTCCTGCCAGCATCACTTGGCACGCTGACTCCTGAATCTGCCGCATGTGGGGCACCCTCAGAGCTCAACCTGCTGCCATGGACTGGCCAGCCTGTGGCTGAGTTGGTGGTAGCATGTTCCAGTGGGCATAGCCTACCTGTCAGGCAGGAGTGTGAGCCTGACTTTCTCTGGGCTTGTGGGTCTGTTCTAGGGTGACCTTGTTTCCTGCAGGGTAGCCCCCCAGCAGAGCAGGAGTGACAGGCAGACCCTCCTGTAGTACCGCGTTAGCCTCTTAGTCCTGAAACCTTGTCCTTGCCCAGCTTTGCACTGAGTTCTGAAGTGCAGAGCAGGGTAAGCTGCTGCTTGCCTGGAGGCAGCGGGTCCTGCCCCACCCGGGGGACCCTGTGCTCAGGCTGCTCCTCCCCTCTGCCTCAGGGGCCATCCAGGTGGTGGTCGCTTCTCGGAGTCTCTGCTGGGGCATGAATGTGGCCGCCCACCTAGTGATCATCATGGACACCCAGTACTACAACGGCAAGATCCACGCGTGAGTCCAGTGTGCTGTGCGTTAACGGGCCCCTCTCTCCTAAGAGGAATATAACCTCTGCAGATCCAGAAGGTCACTATTATGAAGAAAAGGTGTAGGGAAATAAATAGCTGAGATTCCACTCCAGCTAGGGTTTTATTTGTACAGATTTATTTTTGATGCTTGTACCTGCTTCTAGGTTTGGATTTGAGTGGGGTGGACTTGATCACTCATGAACTATATGGCTGTGAGGTTTGGGAGCCTGCCTTACATATCAAATGCTTTAATATGGAGTTATCTGGCTATTGGCATTAGATGGGTTGACTTCCCAGGTGGCACAGTGAAGAATCCACCTGCCGGTGCAGGAGACACAGATTCGATCCTGGGTTGGGAAGATCCTCTGGAAGAGGAAATGTTAGCCCACTCCAGTATTCTTGCCTGGAAAATTGCATGGACAGAGGGGCCTGGCGGGCTGTAATCCACGGGGTCGCAAGGAGATGGACATGAGGGAACACACACACACATTAGATGGATTAACACCTTTGGTTCACAGACCCTGAGCAACAAAGTCATGACTCTTACACTTGAAAACTAAACTGAAGTATAGATAACCTGTGACACTAGGGTCTGAGCACACTCACAGAGGTTTGCTGGGATTTCCCACGTCTCCTTGTATCTACATTTTATTCTTCGACCTTCAGGGAGGCAGCATCCTGAGTCCTCTTCTCCCTCCGTCTCCAGGTACGTGGATTACCCCATCTACGACGTACTGCAGATGGTGGGCCATGCCAACCGCCCTCTGCAGGATGACGAGGGGCGCTGCGTCATCATGTGCCAGGGCTCCAAGAAGGTCAGCCCCGGCCTCTGGCGTGGGCTTCCGAGCCTGGGCTTCAGAACAGATTCTTTAATCTCTCTCTCCATAGGCGTCTTTACTTATTTTCTTCTGTTCTCTCTGCCTTTTCTTTTCCACATTGCTTTGTAACAAGCCTTTCCCTGTGTAGAATTTTGTAGCCTTTGATTTTTGTTACTGCTGTTGACTCTGTATTGAGGTCTTAACCCTCTGGCTGGGTCTGTCTTCTTCATGCCTTGCTCAGCCCTTGGAGCTCGGTGTACCTTCCTCCATGGTAGACATAACCAGTATGCTAGGGTGAGCCAGCACACATACCCAGCTCTCCAGATCCAGACCCAGCTCACCTTGTCTGTGCAGCTGGTTTCTTCAGTTTTGTATGAGCTGTGCCTGTTGCACAGTGGCCATATTTGCCCTTGGCCTTTCTTTGTGACTGTACTGTCATTGACTGTGTACTATAATGTCATTGACTTTCTTTCCCATAGGATTTCTTCAAGAAGTTCTTGTATGAGCCTTTGCCGGTGGAATCTCACCTGGACCACTGTATGCATGACCACTTCAATGCCGAGATCGTCACCAAGACCATTGAGAACAAGCAGGATGCCGTGGACTACCTCACCTGGACCTTCCTGTACCGCCGCATGACGCAGAACCCCAATTACTACAACCTGCAGGGTTAGTGGCAGTGCTGCACGCATCATCCTTCGGTGGTTGGCACAGCCCTCATTCGCCATCTCCCTGGGACACCTCTGCTTACTTGTCACCTTCACAGGCATCTCCCATCGTCACCTGTCTGACCACTTGTCGGAGCTTGTGGAGCAGACCCTGAGTGACCTGGAGCAGTCCAAGTGCATCAGCGTCGAGGATGAGATGGACGTGGCGCCCCTGAACCTGGGCATGATCGCCGCCTACTATTACATCAACTACACCACCATTGGTGAGGGCAGGCAGGCCCTGCAGCCACGGGGACAACATGACGAGGCTTCCAGGGCCTTGTGTGCTTGTCAGAGGGACACGTTGCAGGGTGGAGCCGGGCTAGCCCAGCGGCTCCTCTTCTCTGTTCCTCCTCTGCCTACTTTGACCCCTCCAAATGTCTTTCCTTTTCTCTCTCAGAGCTCTTCAGCATGTCCCTGAATGCCAAGACCAAGGTGCGAGGGCTCATCGAGATCATCTCCAATGCAGCCGAGTATGAGAACATCCCCATCCGGCACCATGAGGACAATCTCCTGCGGCAGGTGAGTGTGTTTTGGCTTCTGGAGCGCATCTTATGAGCCGGGTGAAACTCGGCCCCCATGCCCAGAGCATAGGATCCCGTCTCAGGTCAGGAAAACACCCACTCCCCCACCCCTGAGCTCCCTCACACACTCCACACACATCTCAACCCTCACTACCTACAGCCATCGTCTACCCCGAGTGTGGAATGGTTGTGGGCCTGTGTGCGGGTCTCTTCACCAACCGCTCTTTCTTCTGCTTTCCAGCTGGCCCAGAAGGTCCCCCACAAGCTGAATAACCCTAAGTTCAATGACCCGCATGTCAAGACCAACCTGCTTCTGCAGGCTCACCTGTCCCGCATGCAGTTGAGTGCCGAGCTGCAGTCGGACACAGAAGAGATCCTCAGCAAGGTATGGAGGCTGGGCGCCGCGGGCGTGGAGGCCTGGATGTGGCCCGTGCGGCAGCAGCGCCCACGCCTGCTCTTGCTCTCTGGTTCCTCTGCAGGCCATCCGGCTCATCCAGGCCTGTGTGGACGTCCTCTCTAGCAACGGGTGGCTCAGCCCGGCCCTGGCGGCCATGGAGCTAGCCCAGATGGCCACCCAAGCCATGTGGTCCAAGGACTCCTACCTGAAACAGCTGCCGCACTTCACCTCCGAGCACATCAAACGTTGCACAGACAAGGTGAGCTGGGCCTGCATCGCAGAGTTGGGTGGCCAAGTCTGGAGGCCAGCATCCTGCCTTGGGGTTGGTTGTGGGAGGGGAGGCGTCTCGTTTTGGCTTCTCTGAAGGTGTTATCCAAGAAGGCGCCAGGGAGCCTGACTGTTGTGAGCTGTGTTCGTTGGATGATCTGATAGCACGTGAATAAAAATGGCCACTCTGTGGAGTCAGTGGACTCTCTCCATTGACTGGAGTCTGGGCTGGAGTCACTGGGGAGGGAAGTTTAGAGTACTCACGGAGTCACCTGGCTGAGGATGAGTCGCCAGAGCCAGTTTCCTCTGTGGTCATCTGCCTTCTCCTTCCCTGACCTTTCTGATGCCTGCCCAGGGGGTGGAGAGTGTTTTCGACATCATGGAAATGGAGGACGAAGAGCGCAACGCCTTGCTCCAGCTGTCAGACAGCCAGATGCGGACGTGGCCCGCTTCTGTAACCGCTACCCCAACATCGAGCTGTCCTATGAGGTGGTGGACAAGGATGCCATCCGCAGGTGAGACGTGGGCCAGGTGCGCCGCCCCAGGTCCGCCCCCAGCGGGCACAGCTGTGATGGTGCCCCGGGTGTCTCCCCACAGTGGCGGGCCAGTCGTCGTGCTGGTGCAGCTGGAGCGGGAGGAGGAAGTCACGGGCCCTGTGATCGCGCCCCTCTTCCCGCAGGTATGTGCTGGGACTGGCCTCTTGGGGTCCTCTTGAGGCCCTGCCATTGGCTAGGGTCTGTGCTGTGAGGGCACATAGTTGTCAGTGTGGGGAGGTCTAGAGCAGTGATGATGTCACAAGGCTGGGGTCAATTTGGGGGCTGTGAGTTGAGTGCTTTTTGTGGAAGTCTGTAGTTTTCTTGCTTTAAGGCAAGTTAAGTGACTGGCTGCTGAGGGAAGTCCTGGCACAAGGCCTACTTTGGATCCACTCTGCTGGCAGGCTCACCTCTTGTTGACATGTTTTTATCCTCTGACATGTCTGCCTTTTATCTAAAAGGGTCTCTGAGGAACTCAAAGCTGCCAGCCTCAAAGACTAGATGTCTGATAGTGGAGTCTTGGATCTAGTGTCAGGCACTAAACGGGCGAAAGTACTCTGGGGCAAGGAAATGAGCCAGAACCAACAAACGAGTTCGCTTATCTACTTAAAACTTGAGTTCACATGGGAAACCTTAGTTTAAAACTGTATCCAGGTATCTTTTGGTACAAAAACTCTGGAAGCTTGCTTTCTGGTGTCCTGTTTTTATAACTTTTTGCCTGGTGTCACAGCCGTCAGGGTTTACACACTGACTTTGTTGGGTTTTGGTCACTACAGAAACGTGAAGAGGGCTGGTGGGTGGTGATTGGAGATGCCAAGTCCAACAGTCTCATCTCCATCAAGAGGCTGACCCTACAGCAGAAGGCCAAGGTGAGTGTGCCCGCTGGCCCCAGCGGGTTGCGAAGAGGCAGGTGTCTGAGTGGGCCTGAGTTGTGCTTGCTCTCTCTAGGTGAAACTCGACTTCGTGGCCCCGGCCACCGGCACCCACAACTACACCCTGTATTTCATGAGTGATGCTTACATGGGGTGTGATCAGGAGTACAAATTCAGCGTGGATGTGAAAGAAGCCGAGACAGACAGTGACTCAGATTGAGTCCAGAGGCATTCACTCTTGCACAGAGAGGAGAGCTAAACCCGAGTTAGAGGCGTGTACAGTGTAAGGGACCTCAGTGGTGGAGACCTGGGCCCACCCCACCCTCCTTTCCCCCTGGCTCCCTTGCCATCCACACTCTGCCTCTGTAGGTGTCAAGCACAAACCCTGTACAGCGTTTTGAGGCATGTTCTTTGTAGTTCGAGTCACATGTTCTAATAAAATGACTTGGAGAAACCACATGTCTTTGCAGTGATTCCAAATTTAAAGTTTCCTTTCCCCAATCGAAGGATTGGTTTTTCAGCCCGTGAGCTTGCTTAGAGTGAAGGCCAGTTCTAGAGGCCGTGGCTGCTCTTCCGTCGGGCTGCACCAGTTCAGCCAGCAGAGGGCAGTGTTGGTGCCCTGTCCGGTCAGGACTGTGCCTGTGGGCCCTTCTGTGTCGTTAACACTGAACTTTGGTGGAAACCAATAGGTTAGCGCTTTCTCAAGATCAGCAGTGTCCCCTCCCATGAGAAGGCAGTGCCAGCTGGGTGCTTAAAGCAGCTGCAAGATTCATATCTATAAATTTTCTTCTCAATTCTTGCCTTCTGTTGTTTTCTGGGAATATTGTTTTGTGTGTGTTAAGTCATGTCTGACTCCTTGTGACCCCATGGACTGTAGCTCTCCAGGCTCCTCTGTCCATGAAATTCTCCAGGCAAGAGTGCTGGAGTGGGTAGCCATTTCAGGGGCAACCCACTCCAGCACTCTTGCCTGGATAATTCCACGGGCGGAGGAGCCTGGTAAGCTGCAGTCCATGGCGTCGCTAAGAGTCGGACACGACTGAACGACTTCACTTTGACTTTTCACTTTCATGCATTGGAGAAGGAAATGGCAACCCACTCCAGTGTTCTTGCCTGGAGAATCCCAGGGATGGGGGAGCCTGGTGGGCTGCTGTCTATAGGGTTGAACAGAGTCGGATACGACTGAAGCGACTTAGCAGCAGCAGCAGCAGCCATTTCCTCCCCCAACCCAGGGATCAAACCCACAATTCCTGCATTGGCTGGTGTATTATTTACCACTGAGCCACCTGAAAAGCCCTTTTTTAGGAATAAATGTGCATAAAACTGGAACATGATTCTGATGGATAATTTCCCTAGGTTGGCAATTTTCTTGTCTTAGGACCCCTCTATGCTACAAAAAAGAACTCCAGACAGCTTTTATTATTTGGGTTATAGCCACTGATGTTTATTTACTAAACACATTTAAAAATAATAGTAACTTATGTTAACATTTTGTGAAGAACAACTTTGAAAACAAAATCAAGGAGAACAGCATTTTACATTTTTGTAAATCTCTTTCATGTCCAGCTTAATAAGACAGCTTGATTCTCACAACTGTTTCCAAAACCTGTTGTGTGAATTGATGTGAAGCTGACTTCACACAGGTAGGAAGTTGGAAGAAGTTTCTAAATAGGCTTCTCAGATAATAGAGGCTATGAGATACTATGTCACTACACAGGTGGTAGTTTCTTAAAGGTAATGTGGATATGAAACCTTATCAATGAGCATGCTTATCAAGAGCAACACTCTTGCATTAAAATCCACTTGTCTCTCTTAACACTTTTAATGAGTCTTGCCCATGAGTGTTTTTGTAACATGCCTTAGTCATTTGGAAAATGCTCATTCACTAAATCATGCAAATCCTTCAAATGTTAATACACTTCATCATAAATGTGTTCCTATCACCACCAATCCCCTCAGAAAAGCCTAAGCATCGGGAAGATGTCAAGCTCCTGATGTCAATACGAGTTTTCACAAATTTGAATTATCATTGGCAACACGATCAGTTTCCCTTGAAGTGACAGGCTCATTCCACTCATTTCCCAGAAAATGTCTCCCAAATAGCCAAGTCTAAACACTACAGTTTGCTAGTTCTTCCAAGAAGAAATGGTTACGCCATGGACACGGCTGATGGAGCACGCAACTGCACAACTGCTTTTCCTCAGGACGGCCTCACTTCCGTGTGCTGCAAGGCTGCTGACAACCCAGGGATCAAACCCACAATTCCTGCATTGGCTGGTGTATTATTTACCACTGAGCCACCTGAAAAGCCCTTTTTTAGGAATAAATGTGCATAAAACTGGAACATGATTCTGATGGATAATTTCCCTAGGTTGGCAATTTTCTTGTCTTAGGACCCCTCTATGCTACAAAAAAGAACTCCAGACAGCTTTTATTATTTGGGTTATAGCCACTGATGTTTATTTACTAAACACATTTAAAAATAATAGTAACTTATGTTAACATTTTGTGAAGAACAACTTTGAAAACAAAATCAAGGAGAACAGCATTTTACATTTTTGTAAATCTCTTTCATGTCCAGCTTAATAAGACAGCTTGATTCTCACAACTGTTTCCAAAACCTGTTGTGTGAATTGATGTGAAGCTGACTTCACACAGGTAGGAAGTTGGAAGAAGTTTCTAAATAGGCTTCTCAGATAATAGAGGCTATGAGATACTATGTCACTACACAGGTGGTAGTTTCTTAAAGGTAATGTGGATATGAAACCTTATCAATGAGCATGCTTATCAAGAGCAACACTCTTGCATTAAAATCCACTTGTCTCTCTTAACACTTTTAATGAGTCTTGCCCATGAGTGTTTTTGTAACATGCCTTAGTCATTTGGAAAATGCTCATTCACTAAATCATGCAAATCCTTCAAATGTTAATACACTTCATCATAAATGTGTTCCTATCACCACCAATCCCCTCAGAAAAGCCTAAGCATCGGGAAGATGTCAAGCCCTGATGTCAATACGAGTTTTCACAAATTTGAATTATCATTGGCAACACGATCAGTTTCCCTTGAAGTGACAGGCTCATTCCACTCATTTCCCAGAAAATGTCTCCCAAATAGCCAAGTCTAAACACTACAGTTTGCTAGTTCTTCCAAGAAGAAATGGTTACGCCATGGACACGGCTGATGGAGCACGCAACTGCACAACTGCTTTTCCTCAGGACGGCCTCACTTCCGTGTGCTGCAAGGCTGCTGCATGCCTGCTTCCGACAGAATGCTGTACGCTCAAGGGTGGAGATCTAATACAGTTTATTTGTATTGGTTCTATTGAGGATGTTTCTCAGTGGAATTGGCAGCATTTTCACTGAGGGCAAGGCATGGAGACCCGACTGCAGTATCTGGTGCCATTCCCTTGCTCCGGAGGTGCTGACCTCTAGCTGCCCTGAGGCTCTCTAGGGAAGTCCAATGACTGGCAGGCACATCTTGAGAACCACAGCTCTAGACATTGCCCCAGCTGTCTTCCAAATCTAAGGTCATGATTTCTGTGGTATAAAACTGAACTGAAGGCCTTGAGGGTGGTCCTCAAGTCAAAACCCATTTGGCTGTGCCTGTCTGAGGACAGCCTGAAACCCCAGTGCTGCCAGCCTGTGCCTGCATTTCTCTACCTCTTCAGCATTATTTCCCAAAGGGGCTGCTTCTTACCCCTCACCCCCACTATGGAAATCTAACATGACAGACCACAGGGTATTTACGTACTGTGGTTCTTGAGAGGGCACATACTGTTCCCTTAGGATTTTTTTGCCCCTCACTGAAGACCCAATTTTCACCCCCACTAAGAATATATGACCTGTGGCCAACAGTAACTCCCTGCTAGGGTTCACATTCTCTCCATTTCTTAGCACTCCCCCGCTGTCATCACAGCACCTGGTACAGAAGGTATGCAAGGGTTTCTAAGGGAAAGCAAAGGGGTCTCTTATTCTAACAAACCTACATTAAGGAATTAATTTCAGTACTGACTGCATGTCTTAATGCAAGGATTTACCCAGAAAATGGGAAGTCAGGGCCTACTTCAGAGAAGGACTCACCATGAAATTCTTTTGTGAATGTCCCTATAACATAAAATAGGACTTGGGACTCGGATTATTTGTATAAAGCTAATAGTCTCAGAAAGGGCTGAGCTACATCCCTCCTACATAAAGATATGATGATTATAAATAGTATACTTAACCTCTGCTCTCAAATTGAACACTGCCCTAAAGCAAAATCTGGCTTAAGTACAACGCACAGATGTTCTGCAGCTCTTTACAAGGGGCTCCATATCAAAGGAGGGGGAACAGTGAGTGGTCCAGTGGCCTTGAGCCTCTCCCCAAGTCTGAATGCAGCAGGGCCAAATAAAGGAAGGTCAAGGATGCTACTCCTGGTCCTCTCAGGGGCTGGGTAAGTCTCAGGACATTTTATGGGGAAGCACGATTCTGTCCAAAGCCCAAAGTGGCTCAGATGCCTTCAGACGGCTGATACTTCCAGAAGGCCAACTCTCCATCATCACTACAGGAGGCCAGAAGCCCCCGTTCCTTGGGGTTCCAAGCCACGCAGTTCACATCCTGGGAGTGGGCCTGAGGCACGTGGGCTGTCAGGGAGAAGGTGGGCTGCTGCGGGTCTGAGCCAGGATCCTCCTCAAATACTCGGATGGCATCATCCCCACAGGCAGTAGCCAAAGCCTCTGTCAGCTGACACCTGGGGGGTGGCAAAACAGGTGCGTCGGTGGGCATGCAGGTGGCTCCTCCCTCCCCACCTGGCAAGTCAGGGGCGAGGGGCTAGTTGTAGTCCCAAACTCGAGGACACAGCTGCGTCTCTTACTCTAGAGCCTCTCTAACGAACGTGTAGCTGCAAACAGCACCCCAAGCTTCAAGTGCTGCCGTCTAGGTTTCTTTCCATATCATTAACCTAAAAAACTAAAACTCTGAATTGTACTTTTCTCACTTGGCACAAGCAGCCGCCCTGACATGAAGTGTTCCTGACCGTTTTTTTAAACTGATACAACAGGTCACTTATTTTACCATACTTTTACTTGAGTCCATTTTTGCTGTTTCCAAGTATTTGATAGTATAAGTAAAACTGAAATGCACGTCAACTTTTTCAGTTATTTAGGGTTATTTCCTGAGGACAGATTCTCAGGGCGAGAACTGCCCTCTGCCCAACTTTCCTATGTGAACGGTATGGCTTTCCTAGACTCCCTAAGGTAGAAGCTGTGTTACCAAACCATAAAACTCCAGCCATGAAGCCACAGTTTCAAGAATACGTATTTCTGGATGGTTTGATGCTGTGGATGGTATGGAGCTACCCTCAGCCTGGTTCTAAGTCTGTCCCCTGCTCCTGTGAACCCTGGGCCAGCCAGTGCTAAACCAGCATGGAGACAGTCTAGCCTGATCTGATGACATGGGGGTGGCTGCTCTATATCCCCACGTATTCCCAAAGGCAAAAGAGCGCCCGGACTTCTCGAAAATCTCTAGAACGGTTGGGTAGGGTGGAGGTCTTACCAAGCGACGTCATAAATGGTCCTGGAGTGGAAACCTGACAAGGTGCAGACACACTTCCAGCTGGCCTCGGAGCCGCTGCATGCCACCCCTGCATGACAGACTTCTCTTGAGCCTTGGGCGTATCCATGCCCTGTGCACCTCAGGGGAGAACCTGCCCCACCGCAGAGGAGACCCTAACTTGCCCTCCCCCATCCACACATCTAAGGCCTCATGCTGACTCCTCTGCCCCCATCCGCCCTGATCTGCCTTAGACACTGCAGCCAGATTGGCATTTTCACAGCAGGATTCTACAAAGGAGACGTCCTGCTCCTCAAAATCCCTTTTGCTACAGACTATGTCTGACAACTTATCCTGCCTTTTTGGAGAAGACTCTTGAGAGTCCTTTGGACAGCAAGGAGCTCTAACCAGTCAATCCTAAAAGAAATCAACTCTGAACGCTCATTGGAAAGATTGATGCTGAAGGTGAAGCTCCAATATTTTGGCCACCTGATGCGAAGAACTGACTCGCTGGAAAAGACTCTGATGCTGGGAAAGACTGAGGGCAGGAGGAGAAGGGGATGACAGAGGATGAGATGGCTGGATGGTATCACTGACTCAATGGATGTGAGTTTCAGCAAGCTCTGGGAGGTGGTGAAGGACAGGGAAGTCTCACGTGCTACAGTTCATGGAGTTGCAAGAAGTAGGACATGACTTAGTGACTAAACAGCATCAGCTACCCAGCCCAACCTACCTTATTTCTCTCCAGACTCCTTATGCCCTATGCTCCATCTACCCTAAGAAAACCCCTGTTCCTGGTGTACACCTAGGCCGTCTTTACTTTCAGTGCCTTTGCTCATGTGGTCCTCTTTGCATCTAGAATTTCCTTTTTCTCTTTTGTGGCTATGTCTGGGAATATGTGGGAGCTTAGTTCCTTGACCAGGGATCAAACCAGTGCCCCCTGCATTGTAAGCATGGAGTCTTAACCACCAGAAGTCACAGAAGTCTCTTCTTATGTTGAAATGCTACACATTCCTTTCCATCTGGATGAAACAGCCCCCCTTCCCCAGAGCCTCCCTGGACTCTTCCAGCACTCTCCCTGGAGCCCTCCCATGGCACATCTATGAAGGGCCCAGTTTTCAGTTTTCTGTGACTCATCCATGTGTCTCCCTCAGCAGAGATGGGTCTTCAGCTCCTAGGCTGGGCCCTCACCTTGCTCGTTGCCTGGAAGATACTGGCGCCAGATGCGCACGGTACGGTCGTCACTGCAAGACGCCAGGCGCTGGCCACTGGGGTCAAAGGCCAAGCTCCACACGGTGGACTCGTGGCCTTCGAGGGTGGCGCAGCACACCCAGTCATCCTCTTCCTCCCGGTAGAGCTTCACTGTGTCATCATAGCTGGCGGAGGCCAGCAGCTGTGGGGGAGGCCAACGACAGCACAGTGTGTGTGTGTAGGGCCTGGGAGTGTCTGCGGTTCCAAGACTTCTCCCTCCCAGGACAGGACAGTCCCAGGGATGTGCTTTTATAAAGGGACTCATTGACATCTTCTGGTCACAGACAGAGATTCCTGGGAAAGCCAGGTTGAGGCTGAAGAGAAGAAGGTGGCTGAGTACAACCCTCCACATCACATTACTTCCCACCAAGATACCCGGATTGCAAGAAGTAGGACATGACTTAGTGACTAAACAGCATCAGCTACCCAGCCCAACCTACCTTATTTCTCTCCAGACTCCTTATGCCCTATGCTCCATCTACCCTAAGAAAACCCCTGTTCCTGGTGTACACCTAGGCCGTCTTTACTTCAGTGCCTTTGCTCATGTGGTCCTCTTTGCATCTAGAATTTCCTTTTTCTCTTTTGTGGCTATGTCTGGGAATATGTGGGAGCTTAGTTCCTTGACCAGGGATCAAACCAGTGCCCCCTGCATTGTAAGCATGGAGTCTTAACCACCAGAAGTCACAGAAGTCTCTTCTTATGTTGAAATGCTACACATTCCTTTCCATCTGGATGAAACAGCCCCCCTTCCCCAGAGCCTCCCTGGACTCTTCCAGCACTCTCCCTGGAGCCCTCCCATGGCACATCTATGAAGGGCCCAGTTTTCAGTTTTCTGTGACTCATCCATGTGTCTCCCTCAGCAGAGATGGGTCTTCAGCTCCTAGGCTGGGCCCTCACCTTGCTCGTTGCCTGGAAGATACTGGCGCCAGATGCGCACGGTACGGTCGTCACTGCAAGACGCCAGGCGCTGGCCACTGGGGTCAAAGGCCAAGCTCCACACGGTGGACTCGTGGCCTTCGAGGGTGGCGCAGCACACCCAGTCATCCTCTTCCTCCCGGTAGAGCTTCACTGTGTCATCATAGCTGGCGGAGGCCAGCAGCTGTGGGGGAGGCCAACGACAGCACAGTGTGTGTGTGTAGGGCCTGGGAGTGTCTGCGGTTCCAAGACTTCTCCCTCCCAGGACAGGACAGTCCCAGGGATGTGCTTTTATAAAGGGACTCATTGACATCTTCTGGTCACAGACAGAGATTCCTGGGAAAGCCAGGTTGAGGCTGAAGAGAAGAAGGTGGCTGAGTACAACCCTCCACATCACATTACTTCCCACCAAGATACCCGGCTCTTACCTCCTGGCTTGGGTGCCAAACCACGTGCTTGACATCCTGTGTGTGAGCGTTGAGGACACTGACACATTCATACTCGTCCTCTTCATCAACTGTGGAGGAGAAAAGAAGGGGGCACACAAGCGGACCGTCAGGGACACAGGACGGGGCGTGGAGATCGGCTGGCAGGCTCTCCAGTGCACCTGGAGGGGTCTAGACTCACCTTCCCAACCCACACACTCTTGTCTCTGCTGCAGGTGGCAAGGAGGTTGCCAGATGGAGCCCAGGCCACTGATTTGACCTCATTTTCATGGCCCTCCAGAGTAGTTACACACTGTGAATAGTGAAGAGGGACAAGAATCAGTGCCAGCTAAGACCCCTGTGGTCCTTGCAAGTCCAGTCCCAATGACCCAGGCTAGCTCAGCTTCCTAAACCAGGAACATCCCTGGTGGTCCAGTGGTTAAGAATCAGCCTGCCAGTGCAAAGCACACAGGTTCCAACACTGGTCCCCAGGAAGACTCCACGTGCCCTGGAGCAACTAAACTCGTCCACCACAACTACTTAAGCCCAAGAGCTCTACAGCCTTTACTCCAAAACAAGAGAAGCCACACAAGGAGAAGTCCATGCACTGCAACAAAGAGTCGCCCGCACTTGCCACAACTGGAGCAAGCCCACGCAAAGCAGCAGGGACTCAGCACAGCCAAAAGTAAAATAACTACTAGAATAAAAGTTCCTAAACCAGCCCTGGGGATCAAACAGGCGACAATCCTGGCCCCATCTATTTACCTCAAAGTCATCCTCATTCTTCTTCCAAATGCAGGTGGTGGCGTCAAAGCTGGCCGAAGCCAGATAATTGCCGCATGGAGACCAGGCCACCTTCCGCACGGTGCGCTGGTGGCCTTCACAAAGGACAGATTTGCAGACCCAGCTGTCACCTAAAAGCAGAGGACAGGTCAGGTTCTGGAGCTGGGTGCACAAGAAGGTACTGAAGCACTAGCCATGCCACTGGGTAACAGGGCCCAGCATCAGAGCCAGGCTGGGGGACAAGCTCAGTAAAGTTACAGAAAGCTGGAGGCATCCTTCTGAAACAAATCTGAGGAATCACCCTCCTGATTTAAAATTGTCAGGAGCACCTACATGCGTGTGTGTGTGTGCACGCGCGCGCGCCCACCCTAAGTCACTTCAGTCACCTCTGACTCTTTGTGACCCCATGGACCATAGCCTGCCAGGCTCCTCTGTCCATGGAATTTTCCAGGCAAGAATACTGGAGTGGGTAGCCATTCCGGCCTCCAGGGGATCTTCTTGACCCAGGGATCCAACTGGCCTCTCTTGTGTTGGCAATCGCCACCTGGTAAATGCCCTTGGGATAAAATTTAAACTTCAACTGTTGCAAATGACTTTGAAGCCTACTTTCTTCCTTCTCATTTTCCTGCCTCAGCAACGATCACAATTTCCCTAACAGTTTCAGTCTCTCTATTGACATTTTAGCTTCTAGTAGTTGCTGACTCCTTCACCGGAAAACCCGTTCTCCAAGTGGCTAAGGTTCAACTCGAACAGAACCCCTCCATCCTCTCCCTCGGCCCGTGACCCTCGTCCAGGGTCTGCCTGCCCCGCAGGCTGCGTACTCCCCGAGACTGGCACCCACATCAAGCGCAAGGAGACCCCTTGGCGGCAGGAGTCGTGCAGCCGGATCGGGGCTTACCCTCCCTGCCCCAGATTCGGACGCTGCGGTCGCCACCGCACGAGGCCAGCAAGGTTCCCGCGGGGTTCCAGGCCAGGAACCAGCAGCGGGAGTCCGGGTGCGCCAGGATACGGCTAAGCAGTACCAGCGAGTCCTTCATGGCTGCCCGGCGCTAGAGACAAAAATGAGCAGCGCCAGCCGCTCCGACTGCGGTTCAGGCCTCCAGGGGATCTTCTTGACCCAGGGATCCAACTGGCCTCTCTTGTGTTGGCAATCGCCACCTGGTAAATGCCCTTGGGATAAAATTTAAACTTCAACTGTTGCAAATGACTTTGAAGCCTACTTTCTTCCTTCTCATTTTCCTGCCTCAGCAACGATCACAATTTCCCTAACAGTTTCAGTCTCTCTATTGACATTTTAGCTTCTAGTAGTTGCTGACTCCTTCACCGGAAAACCCGTTCTCCAAGTGGCTAAGGTTCAACTCGAACAGAACCCCTCCATCCTCTCCCTCGGCCCGTGACCCTCGTCCAGGGTCTGCCTGCCCCGCAGGCTGCGTACTCCCCGAGACTGGCACCCACATCAAGCGCAAGGAGACCCCTTGGCGGCAGGAGTCGTGCAGCCGGATCGGGGCTTACCCTCCCTGCCCCAGATTCGGACGCTGCGGTCGCCACCGCACGAGGCCAGCAAGGTTCCCGCGGGGTTCCAGGCCAGGAACCAGCAGCGGGAGTCCGGGTGCGCCAGGATACGGCTAAGCAGTACCAGCGAGTCCTTCATGGCTGCCCGGCGCTAGAGACAAAAATGAGCAGCGCCAGCCGCTCCGACTGCGGTTCCCACAGAGCAAACCCCTTTGCGCCGGACTGCCAGGGTCCACCCTGGAAACCAAGCACCCGCTGCTTCGGCTGCGCTGCCTTCTGGGAGTTGTAGTCTTCCTTTCCCCACCCCACTCCCCCAACCGCGGCCCCACCTCAAACGAAACGCATCGCGGCACGACCTGGAACTACCAGTCCCATGAGGCCTTGCGCAGGGAGCCGGCGGCGCGCCCGGGCTGTGCCGCGCGCCGGGAACGGGGCGGGGAGCCGGAGGAGGCGGGGTCAGAGGTAGAGGAAGCCGGAAGTGGATCGGGCCGGGGTCTGTCCGGGCGTTGCGGGTTTGGGCCCTGAGATCGCTCGGGTCGGGGTAATGAGGAGCTCGTGACCGGGACGGAGCGACGCCATACCGGCACTGAAGCCTGCTGACTGGTGAGGATCAGAAGTCGCTGAGGGGTGGGTCCTATCTGGGCAGAGATCGCACCGCAGAGCGCCGTTCCCAGATCCTGGGTCCTAGATCCTTGCGGCCCAGCTTGGCCCTCCGCCCCTGGGCACCTTCTGGCCAGGACCCCGAGTCTGGCTCTTTCTCCCACTAGTAACGGATACATCCGCCCTAGCCCCTCTCCCTACTGTATTCTGCCGAGGTCCAGCGGGCCCCCAGCCCTCTCCGGGTCTTCGTCTCGCACCTCCGCAGCTCCACTCCGGGGACCCCGTCCCCGCCCCCCGAACCTCTGCAGCTCTCCAGTCTCTGTTCGGCCCTCGGTCCCACCCCCATCCCCTGGGGTCGGCCCTGACCGCCTTCCTCCAGCCTCACCTGCTACGAACCCAGTACGTTGCTCTCCTACCCCCGGACAGGCAGGCTCTGTGAGCCCCGCGGAGGTCAGCGGCTACCAGCAGCGACCGCGGAGCGACGGCGGGCGGCCCCGGACATGTACGCCCCCGGAGGCGCAGGGCTGCCCGGCGGGCGCCGGCGGAGGAGCCCGGGAGGCAGCGCTCTGCCCAAGCAGCCGGAGCGTAGTCTGGCCTCGGCCCTGCCGGGTGCCCTGTCCATCACCGCGCTGTGCACCGCGCTCGCCGAGCCTGCCTGGCTGCACATCCACGGTGGCACCTGTTCCCGCCAAGAGCTGGGGGTCTCCGACGTCCTCGGCTACGTGCACCCGGACCTGCTGAAAGGTGAGGGCGCTGCGCGCCAGCCCTCTTCTTTCTGGGCGCCCGGGCCTCCTCGGCAGGGTGCCGACTGGAGCTGAGATAGCCTGGGCTAGGCACCTGGTTGAAGGAAACAGCCCATTGCTGCCTGATGTTCTTGCCCACCAGGTGGCTCTGTTTGGGGTCCGGCCCCTTATTAATTCTGATGTTATTCAGCCAAGCACCCACTCCTCAACGCCATGGTAATCTGGACTGCTATTTTTGGCTTCTGCTGGGGGAAGGGCACTGTATATCAGAGAGAAGATAAGGGTGCTAGGCATCACAATTACCTGTCTCCTTCTAAGGAGCCTGAGATACAGGAAGATTTTTTTTTTTTTGTCGGGGGGTGGGGTGGTCAGCTTGAGAAAAAGGAACTTTAAAGTACAGCCAGATTTTAAAAGATGTTTGTGAGTTCTGCAGTCTTTGGATTGTTGTTAGAGAAAAAGGGAGTCTACAGTATTTTCAATAACCAGAAGCAGTTCCATTGCCACGCTCAGTAAAACAACAGGAATTTGGATCGTGGAACCCTCACAAGTGTGACGGAATGAGGTAAGGTTGCTTTGTTCATTATGTGCTTCCCGGCCAGGGAAGCAGAAGAAAGGGGAACCAGATCATCATCTTCACTGGATGCAGGGGAGGCCTGCAGCCCCTCCTTCCCAGCCCTCCTCTCTGGTAATGAAGGTACGGGTTATGTGGTGTGGGGGCAGTATTGCACTGCCTGGTTTTTACAGGAAAAATGACCAGTGAATTGCAAATAGCCCTGATTAACAGCAGAGTTCATTACCCCCACGGCCTTTTGAACCGTTCCTGAAGGTTTTCTTCGTGTGCCACTCCTGGCTGTAATTCATTCCAGATGTGTGTTGCCCCATGTCTCAGATTCCTGTTCCTGTTAGGTATCTTTAACATTGTCTGTTTAAGGATTCACATTGCCTGGGGTTTGGTGAAAAGATCAAGTTCTTTGAGTGCCTTGAATCATATACCACTTGTGCAGGTCGAGGCTGAAAAACCCTGTCCTGTGGCCTAATGTTATCTTTCTCTGAGAGTTCTCTTGCTGGTTTGCATTTCTCTTGAGTTTTCAAAGCTTTGGGATGATTCTGCAGAGAACAAGATGGGGGCTTCTGGTTTGTTTCCAGATATCACCGTGATGATAACTTTCACTGTGTTGGCTCACCAGGACCTATGGGCTTCCTTGGTGGCTCAGATGGTAAAGAATCCACCTGCAATCCAGGAGACCCCGGTTCGATTCCTGGATGGGAAAGATCTCCTGGAGAGGGAAAAGGGCAGCCCACTCCAGTATTCCTACCTGGGAAATACCATGGACAGAGAAGCCTCCTGGGGTCACAGAGAGACACGACTTAGCAACTAACACTAACACTTACCCACTGGATGGAGACCACGTGCTATGCAGCTTTCTCTGTGGCAGAAAGCTCATCAAGCTTGAGTTGAGTCAGGGTGACTTTGCTGTTAGCACATTCCCCAGAACTTGCCTTCTTTGAGGACAGCTGCCACTTTCCACTGCTTCATCCAGACCTTGGCAGTTGATCCCCTTGGTCAGTATTTCAAGTGCTTGGCGTCGTATCAAAACTGGGAGTGTACGTGCATGCTCCGTTGTGTCCTACTCTTTGTATCCCCACAGACTGTAGCCTACCAGGCTCCTCAAGAATATTGGAGTGGGTTGCCACTTCCTTCTCTAGGGAATCCTCCTGACCCAGGGATCGAACCCGCATCTCCTGCATCTTCTCCATTGGCAGGCGGACTCTTTACCACTAGCTTCCTGGAAAGCCCCCATGCTGAAAGGGAATTCATGATGCCTCCCTATTTCAGATCATTCCTAGGAAGGCTTGTAAAATTCCTGCAATGGAGGGAGGGGCCCATCTGATTCCATGCCTTCATTCCAAAGGTCCAGGAAACTGTCTCAGAGAAGTGAAATGATCTCTGCAGGGGCACACAGCTGGGAACGGCAGAGTTGAGTGGACCTCACTTTGGCACCAGTGTAAAGTGATGCGGTCTCGTTTATATCTGCTTTACTTCAGCTGTCATAAGGAACGATCTCATGATGGCTTATGCCACTTTGGCCTACATCCTTGTCAGAGGCACATCAAGAATAAATTCTTAGTTCTGTTCTCCTTTGTTCACACATGTATCTGCCTTTTCTGAGAAATTATCCAAGCTGGATTTTGTCTTTTATAAGGCAGGTCGCCTTCACCTTCACATGGTGCCTGCCTGTCCATGTGTTTAGGGGTCTCAGCCCACAAATGGTTCCCGCCTGGTCTTCCTTGGTCTCCTCCGCCATTGCAAGCTGGGAGCGCTCAGTGTCCTATAACAAAGTTGACAGTGCTGCCTCGTGAGCTGCCACAGAAGGTGGTAAAGAATCTGAAGGTCCCTGATTGCTTCTCTTCTTCTTCTTTGTGCGTGCTTAGTTGCTCAGTCATGTCCGACTCTTTGCAACCCTGTGGACTGTAATTTTGTCTTTTATAAGGCAGGTCGCCTTCACCTTCACATGGTGCCTGCCTGTCCATGTGTTTAGGGGTCTCAGCCCACAAATGGTTCCCGCCTGGTCTTCCTTGGTCTCCTCCGCCATTGCAAGCTGGGAGCGCTCAGTGTCCTATAACAAAGTTGACAGTGCTGCCTCGTGAGCTGCCACAGAAGGTGGTAAAGAATCTGAAGGTCCCTGATTGCTTCTCTTCTTCTTCTTTGTGCGTGCTTAGTTGCTCAGTCATGTCCGACTCTTTGCAACCCTGTGGACTGTAACCCACCAGGCTCCTCCATCCCTGGGATTCTCCAGGCAAGAATACTGGAGTGGGTTGCCATTTCCTTCTCCAGGGGAATCTTCCCAACCCAGGGGTCGAACCCAGGTCTCCTGCATTGCAGGTGGATTCTTTACCTTCTGGTCCACCAGGGAAGCCCCCTTCTTCTCTATACCAGTTGGCTTTTGGGTGCCTGCTGGGCCTTCAGTCGTTTGCTACTCTGTAGGGCTGTGCCAAACCTCAGGGTCTGGCAGATATCCTAGTGTGGAAGCCTGGTTATTCCCCATCTCAGGAGAGGGCAGAGCTGTGGGGTACAGGCCTCGTGCCTGTAGGCACTTCCAGAGGGAGGGCAGACCCTGCCAGGTCTCTGCAGGTGATGGGGAGTGGAGCGGGCCAACGGGCTTTGGCATGATGCCCTCCTGTTTCTTGGCCTCTTGCCTGAGTACCAGGCATCATGCTAGGCACCCTTCATGCGTGGCTGTAGTGTCACCTAAATGACTTTTTTATTTGGTAGGTAGCTGTCATCACCCCCATCATACACACACACACACACTCGCAGGTCTTGGGCCCAGGCTGGTCTCTTGCTAAGGGGCACCCAGCTGCTCCAAGTGGCACGGACTCCACCCTTACCACTGCACCTTAGTGCACATTAGACTGTTCCTCCATCTGAGCTGTCCCGGGCCTCTCACTTCCCCATTCTGGCTGAGTTTTTCCTCACAAGCCCAGGCAAAACTATGTTTTTTATTCCTCTTCCCCTCTCATTGCTGGGCTGAGTCAAAGCCCATCATCCTCTCTCATCCCCAGAGCCCTGAAGGCTTTTACAAAGGCCGCAGCTCAAAAGATCCTGTTGGGAATTCCTCTGCTCCCAGGGCTGCCCCCTTCTCACACAGCTCTTCAGCCTGGGCCAGGGGCCAAAGACGTGCCCAGACCTCTGGTGGCCCCCAGCAGGGGAGCCCAGATAACCATTCCTTCTGAGCCTCAAGCCCTCTCTGCCCCTCAAGTGTGCCCAGCAAGGGGGCAGCAGGGGCCACCGGCTCAGGTAGCATCTCTGGAGAATGAGGGAGTGTAGGGTGTGAAGTCAGGGGAATCACGATTGACAGCAAGCCATGGGAAGGTCAAGGGCCTTCTGGGAAGGGCTGGCGTGTCTGAGGGGTGGTGACCAGTGCAGCTGGCATTTGCAGATCCTGTCGGGGTGTGTCCTTGGAGGCAGCTTGGCCAGGACCCTTGGAATCTGTGGGACGACCTAGCCTGGCACTGGAGGACCCTCTTAGAGTCTTGTGTCAGAAGTCTTGTCTGGAAGCTAAAAAGTCAAGAGTAGGGTGCAGCTGTATAAAGTGGGTGGATGAATGCTGAAAGGACTGACTCAAGGACTCCAGTGAGGGGGGAATAGGAGAAAGAACAGAAGGGAACTGGCGAGAAGCCACTAGAACTTCCTGCCTGCTGCCTCTCTGGGTCAGGAGGGGATGAGAGCCATGGGCAGGTAGACAGGAAGAGCAGGGGCCTTCCAAACAAATCCAGCCCAGTGACTCACCAATGACCTTGGGCAAAGTCAGGTCTGTGGGATCCTATTACAAGGCAGCTGCCTTCTTCCCCAGTCACTGGAGGGGACAGGCAAGCAATGGTTACCGAAGTAAACAGGCCGCAGCGCAACTGGAGCACAGGCTGCGTTCGGTCTGACCAGGGCCTAGTGGGTGCAGCGCTGGTGGAATTTAAATTCAGCTCCACCTGCCATTTCTCTTCACAAATAAAATAACATACACACAGCATTTGAGGATGGGCTTCTCTTAGGCAGCCCTCTCAACAAAGCAGATATTTATTGCCCTTCCTGCCACACCGATGTCCGGCAGGGGAGGAGAGAAAGGGACATTGAGATCCCGACCCCAGGAGAGCCTGAGCAGGGTTCTAAGCAGGGCTGGGGTAACGCTGCCTGTCTCTGCTGTGTGCTCTGAGACCCTCTGATGAGAGCACACCGGGGACGTGGGGCAGGGTTCTGGGATGTCTGTCAGCATTACTCCAAGGGAAGTTCCCATTTGGCTTTCCCCCTTGACCCGGAAGGTTTGCTCAGAACTTTGGAGTGGAGAAAGGCGTGAGGCAGTCAGGCGAAAACAAAACCTATTTGAACTGTGGGTGCAAAGCCCCTTCTCTGGACCATGTCAACACCCCCGTGGCGCTGATCCTCTAGCCCCACTGGCTGATGTGCGTGGATGGGGCAGCTCTTGGTGTTGGGAGGAAAGGCAGCCAAGGAAGACGCTGCTGTGGCCACCCAGCACAGAGGGAGTGGGGCTGCTCCTTCCTGGCACTTTGGGGTCTGGCTGCCCTCAAGGGCCCCTGTGCAGATGGGGCAAGTGTCATTGCTTCCATTGACAGGTGAGCAGGCAGATGTCAAGGGCAGCTTGCTCGAAGTGATGCGTAACCTGTGGTGGGACTGAGACTGGGTGCCCAGTTTATATGCCTTCTGCTTTCTTTTTTTTTTTTTTAATATTTCTTTATTTGGCTGCACCAGGTCTTAGTTGCAGCATGCGAGTCTTTTAAGTTGTGGCATGTGGGATCTAGTTCCCTGACCAGGAATTGAACCCAGGCCCCCTGTGGTGGGAGCTCGAAGTCTTAGCCAGTGGGCCACCAAGGAAGTCCCCTGCCTTCTGCTTCTAAGAGTCAAGACTCTGGCCTTCCCTGATGGCCCAGTGGAAAAGAATCTACCTGATCCCTGATCTGGGAAGAACCCACCTGCCATGCGCCCAACTACTGAGCCTGTGCTCTAGAGCCTGGGAGCTGCACCTGCTGAAGCCCAAGGCCTTAGGCCTGTGCTCTGCAACACAGGAAGGCACCGCAGTGAGCAAAGTCCAGGCATGACAACTAGAGAGCAGCCCCTGCTCGCTACAAGCAGAGAAAAGCCCACACATGGCAACGAAGACCCAGAGCAACCAAAAATAAATAAATAAAATTGCACAATATATGTATTTTTTTTTTAATAAAAAAAAGAACCAGGCTCTGATGGTTGCTGAAGCTTAGATCACACCCAACAGGTTTGGCCCAATAATTCCAGGAGGAGCTCCGTTTGTTGCTTAACAACCCAAACCTTTTTGACCTAGAAGAGATTTCATGCTTCCAGCTGTTTCCGTAGTGAGCTCAGCGGCCACTGGTGCTGATGGGGCTCTGCCAGCATCCATGGTCCCTTTTGACTTCTCAAATCCAGCTCTTCAGGATTTGATTGATTAGCTCCATCGGGGAAATGTAAAGCGGCTGACTCTGGTGCTTGGTGATGGTGAGCATCACAGTGCAAGGGAGCCTGACACTGGTTTGGAGCCTAGCTCTGTGCTGTGTGTGACCTGCAGGAAGTCACAACCTCCTGGGGCCTCTGATTCTTCATCTGAACCGGATGATGAATTTCCTGGAGTGGAGTGAGGCTTAACTAAGATAACATTTGCCCCACCTATGTGCACAGACCATGGTCCCTTTTGACTCTCAAATCCAGCTCTTCAGGATTTGATTGATTAGCTCCATCGGGGAAATGTAAAGCGGCTGACTCTGGTGCTTGGTGATGGTGAGCATCACAGTGCAAGGGAGCCTGACACTGGTTTGGAGCCTAGCTCTGTGCTGTGTGTGACCTGCAGGAAGTCACAACCTCCTGGGGCCTCTGATTCTTCATCTGAACCGGATGATGAATTTCCTGGAGTGGAGTGAGGCTTAACTAAGATAACATTTGCCCCACCTATGTGCACAGGCAGGCATACCTGGAGGGAAACACAAGAAACTGCCAACAAGGTTGTCTCTCAGAGCTTCCCTGGAGGTCCAGGGGTTAAGACGCTGCACTTCACTGGAGGGGGCTTGGATTCAATCCCTGGTCAGGGAACTAAGATCCCGCATGCCATGTGGTGTGGCCAAAATAAAATAAAATTTAAAAAAAAGATGTTTATCTCTTGGGAGGAGCAGCTGAACATCTGTGGAAGTCTTCCTTGTGACTGAAATAAGGATATTCTGAAACATAAGACCCCTGGATGTGTGTAAAGGATCCTATATGTTGTAAAAGGAAGCTAATACTATGGACAACCTGTAGTCACTATGCCACCAAAGAAAGGATCTCTGAAGCCTTGGGTGTTCCATTTTTCAGTTAAAACTAGTTGTTAAATTAAAACCGAGTAGCACAATTAAAGCATCGCTCAGAGGGCCTGGCCGTGTTGAGTAATGTGGGAGGAATCTGAACTCAGCCTGCTGCAGAGCAGAGTGTGATGTAAACCCTTCTACCCTGCCGCTCAGAAGTTATTCTTGGAAGCACTAGAATACTTGTGTCCTGCCGGGTCCCTGCCATGTGCTACGTGGACCCCCAGAACTGTGGCATAGAGCTTTCAGCAACGCTCACAGTGTAGCCAGGACACAGCCTGCCTCTGGGAGCTTTTGTTTCAGAGAGGCCCTGTGGGCTTCTGGACTCCTGCAGGCCCTCAGGGCCAGATTAAATGAAGGCTGGACCTTGTTGCTGGCAGAGCTTGGCACAGGCAGCCTCCTGGCAGCAGGTGATCACCCAGGCTGGATGAGTGGGCTCCAAACAGATGGTCAGCTGACATGAGAGGGACAGATAGTTCTGAGGGCAGCTTGGCAGGTGACCTGAAGCCAGTCAAGCCATATGAGTCATGTGGGCTCAGCCAACATCTGCCTGGCGAATTTTGTGCCCGAGGCAGAAGTACGCGCTGTCACCAAGGCCCAGGGCCCCTGGGTATCTGGTCTGGTTTTTCTATGTGAGAGGCCAGGCCTCAGTCCAGGTGACCCCATGAGGCTAGTCAATGGCTGGTGATTCAAGGCAGCTTGACTGAGCTCAGGTGCCTTTCCCAGCTTTTGGACTCTTCCTTTGGATCCAGTATTTCCTGGAGTGTAAGGCTCAAGCCGCCTGTGCCGCTTGTGGCATTTCAGATTCCCAGGTCCTGCTCCAAGCCAGGAGCTCAGATCCTCTGCAGCTCGGGCACATGCTCTCAGCCAGCACTCTGCTGTTTCTCTGTGCGCCCGAGAGGGATATCCACCATCCCACAGCCTGTTGGCCTGAGATCCAAACTCAGGAAAGGAGTGGACAGCATAAATCTCGTCAGCCCTTTTCAAAATTTTCCAAATCCATTTTGGTGATCCATGGTCTAAATAAAAGAAGAGCTTGCTGGTGGCTGAATAGGGGAAGTTAAGGCCCATTTTCTCCTTTTTATCAAAGCTTAAAATGGTTTCTTTTTGGATCAGCCTTTATCCTGTCTGTGTTTCTAGAACTATGGCGAGTTGCGTAGATATCAAAGGGAGCTGACAGTGCAGTCTAGATGGAATAAAAAAAATTTTTTTTTTAAAAAGCAAGAATGATATTAAAGTCCTAGAAGAACATGTAGGTTGCTCGCTGTGTCTGGTATGCAGTTGTCATCCTGGGGTCTCTCACCAGGACCCTGGGAACTCCTTCCTCTTTGAACGTTGGGTCTCCTGTTTTAGCATCTTCCTTTTTCTTGGTCCCTTCCCTTGTTTTTGCTAGAGCGAGCAGCCCCCAAGGCTTTGCCCTCATTTTAGAAGGTATTTGGTGCTGTCAGCTTCTGAACCTTTCATGCTTTTGTGGTATAAAGCTGATTGCTTCTTAGCTTTTCCCATTTCTGGCTTATATTTCAGCTTATCTCTTGTGTCAAGTCCATTCTAGTTCTGAGGCCCTTTACTTCCCAGTTTTCAGAATTCTGTTTTGCCCTTCCTCTCTTTGTGCAGGTCTAGGTCTTAAAGATTGTTTTTGTTTTGTTTTAGTAGGATTTGGGGAGGAGCAAAAATAAATAAGGAGATCCAGTCTACCAGCTTTCCCTGCGTATTTAGTTCTCGCTTGTAATTCTTTGGTTCTCTAAACCGCTTCAGCTTCTTTTTTATTTGTTTACTTATTTTGGCCACACTGTGTGGCGTGTGGGATCTTAGTTCCCTAACTAGGGATCAAACCCATGCCCCCTGCAGTGAAAGCACAGAATCTTAACTGCTAGACAGACAGAGAAGTCCCTTCAGTGTCTTTTTGAGTGAAAAGGGGGCCGAATGAGTGACTGGATAGAGAATGGACTCAAATGGGACTCTGGCCCTGTCCCTTTGGCTGTCTCAGCTCAGAAGTCAAGGGGCTTCTCCTGCCAGCGGGAAGCACGCTTTAGCAGAACGGGTTAATGTGTCACATTAATTCTCAGGGTCTTTAAAGATGATTAGAAGAGCGTGGCAAGTATAGTTAACCCTTGAACAACAATGGGGTTAGGGATGGTGACCCTCCCAGCAGTTGAAAATCGTGTATGATTTATGTAATTTATAGTTGGCATCTGGATCCGTGATTCCACATCTCAGATTTAACCAACTCTGATCGTACAGTACTCTTGAGAAACAATCCACACAAGGGTCCACTCTCCACTGAAGTGGGGTGCTGCACTTGGACTAGTCCTGATGGAGACAGGGGAAGGACTTGAGGCTCGTGGGAGCAGTGACCCAGGGGTCCTGTCTGCTAATAGAGGGTCCCCTCCCTTCTCTGCAGACCCGCTGGGTCCTCTTCTAGCTCTCCTGACTGTGGTGTGGGGAGAACTCCTCCCAGGTGGGGACTTCTGCCCCAGGGTGTTCCTGGGAGCCCTGAGGATTTGGTTCTTTCCCCTGCAGACTTCTGCATGAATCCCCAGACAGTGCTGCTCCTGCGGGTCATTGCTGCCTTCTGCTTCCTGGGCATCCTGTGCAGCCTGTCTGCATTCCTTCTGGATGTCTTCGGACCCAAGCATCCCGCCCTGAAAATCACTCGTCGCTATGCCTTCGCCCACATCCTCACGGGTAAGCCCAGGCCACTCCCAGTGCAGGAGCGACTGCCACGGGGCTGGGGCATCCTGTCTGGAGTAGCAAGTGGGGACCGAGGGCTTTC
Source organism: Madoqua kirkii (assembly GCA_006408675.1). NCBI lineage: Eukaryota > Metazoa > Chordata > Mammalia > Artiodactyla > Bovidae > Madoqua > Madoqua kirkii. Next base: position 25,338 of record SJYC01054533.1, on the reverse strand, counting down.
CACTCGCAGACAGTTCCTGCTGCTCGTTCCAGCTCTGGCCTTTCACAGAGCACTGGGGCGGCAGAGCAGACCCACTCAGCCGAGCTGGAGGGAGCAAATGTTAGAACTTCTAAGAACTGTCATTGTTCTCCAAGAATGGGATCTGAAGCTTGGCTGGGCTCATGGGGCCCAGAAGGAGCCAGAGAGGAAACACTGTGTCTCCCTGGAACGCATGTTCTCAGATTCCCTCTCCTCCCCATTCCTGTAGACCAGGCTGCTCTGCTGGTAAAAGGCTTCTCTCGTTCCCTCATGACAGGGCTGCTGTGTTGATTTGACTTGGATTAGTACTGACTCTGGATACCTATTCCTCTTAGGCATCCAGTGACCTCCAACAGGCCTAGTAGCCCAATTCCAAATTCTTAAGACAGAGAGAATCTAACCGGCCTGGGCAGGGTCAGGCCTCTGTCCCCAGCCCCGGCCATACAAGCTCCCCGGCCATACAAGCTCCCTGGCACAGGATGTGGGGCCAGGCAGGTTCTCTGAGAACTGGGTTTGGGTAGGAAGGCTCCAGCTGGTTCCTCAAGCATCCAGGCTGCGGGGTGCCTGCTAATCTTCTTTTCCCTTTGTTCCCCTAGTCCTGCAGTGTGCCACAGTCATCGGCTTCTCTTACTGGGCTTCCGAACTCATCTTGGCCCAGCACAGCAACATAAGAAGTACCACGGGTCCCAGGTTTACGTCACCTTTGCTGTTAGCTTCTACCTGGTGGCTGGCGCTGGCGGGGCCTCCATCCTGGCCACAGCGGCCAATCTCCTGCGCCACTACCCTACAGAGGAGGAGGAGCAAGCGCTGGAGCTACTCTCGGAGATGGAGGAGAACGAGCCCTACCCGGCAGAATACGAGGTCATCAACCAGTTTCAGCCGCCCCCGGCCTATACACCCTAGTGCCCACTGCGGGCTTTGGGCACACGGTCCTGAGTCGCCCTCCCCACTCGACAGCACCGCCCCCACCCAGAGGTGCTCCTTTTCCCATCAGGTCTCACTGGTAGGATCCTGACCACCGCCACCAACCTTCCCCGGGAGAGGCTCTACCTTTAGGGCTGTTCCTGGATCCCCGCTCTCAAAACCTGGGGTTCACTGACTTTAGATAACACACTCTTTTCCCTCCTGAACCTGCCTCTCCCTCCACGGTCACTAGTCATTCCCAACCAGGGACGGTCATACACGTTTCCCCGTTTGTGGGCCTGATCTCTGAGGCTGAGATTTTCCCTGGGGTGCTATTGACAGGGACAGTCCCCGATGGAAGAAGCATCCCTGGAGCCCAAGGGAAAGGGTCCATGCCCCGCAGGCTCGCCTCATAGCCGTCCCCATATGTCCCCCAGCAGTAACTCTGGACCAAGCCCCTCTCCCGCCCCTTCTGGGAAAACCCAGCACAGGGCCGCCCGCTCTGTGGATTTCTCTGCACTTTAGTCTTTGGACTGCCCGTCACATGGGTCCTGTTTTTGCGGGAAGAAGGGGTGGCCTCCAGGAAGCAGAGCACGTGCCCGCTCCGCCCCATCCCTGGCTGGTGCCCCGAGACCCAGTGGGGACAGTGGGTCTCCTGAGGCCCGGAAAGGACCAGTGTGATGAGGGCCGCATCTCCCCAGCCCCATCACCTCTTAAAATGTGAGTGGTTTTAAAAGGGAAAAACAGCCAACCACCAATACTCTTTTTAAACTAGTGACAGAACGTTGTCTGTTGATCCCATTGCTTCTGGCCCTGCAGTGTTTGGGGCCGCTGTCCCTTCCATCCCTGCCCATTGCTCCCCGAATCTCTCCCGGCAGAATGCAGCCCTCCTCTGTCCCCCTCCTTCCCTCCCAGTGACCGTGGCTCCTGGGGGCCTTCCTGTGGGACCCAGAGCTGCGTCATTGCCCGGCGGCGGGCTGAGGACTGTGGCCTGGCTGGCTGGCCAGCATGGTGCTCCTCAGAACTGCAGCGCTGAGACATAACCTGGCCTCAGTGTAGAAACAGGGGCTGCAGCAGGGCAAGAAGCCCACCGCCCTCCACATAGGAACCACAACCAGGGCCCCCCTGCCGCGGGAGGTGTCGGAGCTGCCTGGTCAAAATGAGCAGACCTGCCTGTGTCCTTCAGGCTCAGCAGGTCCCCTGAACTGTGACTTGGGGTGGTGGCTTGCTGCACACCCCTCTCCCCTTCTTGAATGTACTCTGGTCTCACAGTGCGCTACCAGCTCTTTCTTGCCCGGCTGGCACTGGCTGTCCTGTTTGCCACACATGGCCCTGGATCAGCTGAGTTTTCTGCCCTGAGACCTGGGGCATCAAGTGGGAGAAATCTGAGTGCTTCGGTGCGGATCCAGATGGCCACGCTTCTTGGGAATGTGTCTAGGGTTGACCAGAAAAGCAAACAGATCTTCGTGTCCTTCACAGGCCATAGAGTAAGACTGGAGAACGGACACCATCATTGACCTGTGGCTCGAAGGGACTGTCATGCCCTCTGTCCTTCCGTGGCCAGACTGCCCAAGGGGCTCTGGACAGATGTCCGGGTGGGCGGTGAAAGCTGTGCCTGTGCCTGCGTGAGCGGCCTCCTGGGGCTCAGTGTGATGCCAAAGCATCCCATAGTGACTCACACTCTTCCGGACTCTTCTCAGGCAAGAAAGTGTGACACCTGGGTACAGCCATGCAGCTCAAATCAGTCTCATCTTGCTGTAATGTGCGAGTTTGTCTTTGGAAGATTTCCAGGGCGTGGACACTCTCTCTGACCCTGGGGGTCTGAGCTGGCAGATAGGAGACCGGGCACTGAACACGCATGCCAAAGTGACCGGTCATCTCACGAGGACCCACACCCAGGACCCTGTGAGCCATTCCACATGGTTCAGATTCCAGTTTTTATTCGCTCCCCAAGCCTCTAGCCTTTCTTTCTCTTTTCCCTTGCCCTCCTGACACTGATAGTTGTCATATAAACTCCCTTGGTTGTGTTCTTTTTTTTTTTTCCTAGAAAAAAAAATTAAAAAGCAAAACAAAACAAAAAAGCCAGAAACCACAAATAAGAATGCAGTTGCCAATGGCTCCCTGTCATTTTTCTGTCCCAGTTTCCCCGGTTTGGTTTGCTCCCTGCCTGTTGGAGAAGCAGGAGAAACTGAAGAAGGGAGTTCCCTGGCGGTCCAGTGACTGGGACTCCACGCTTCCACTGCAGCTGGCGCAAGTTCAACCCCTGGTCAGGAGACCAAGATCCTCTGGGGCATGGCCATACACACACACACAAATTGAGGCAGTGTGCCATAGTGTTTAAAAGGTTAGAGGGAACTGGAACCTGTTTGCTCTGTGCGAGGCGTCTGCACCTAAACAGTCCTTTAACCCTGACAATTTCCACCCCGAGGTTCCAAGGCTGGGAACCAAGGATGCCTCCCCCCAGGTCTTGACTCCAGACCCTGAGCTCTTCCTTCTATATCCTGTGAGCTGCAGAAGAGCATGGCTTCAGAAGTCCCGCCCTTGTGTGCACAGACTTCAGGGCCAGGACCTGCAGAAGAAGATGCACGTTCCTTAGAAGCAGTGGAAATGATCCCTGACGGTTCCCCACGTTCCCTTTATCCATTCACAGTGTCAACTGGCACCTGGGCCCCAGTGTGCATCACAGTGACAGAGCTCAGGGCTCCCTGGAAGGAGCAGCCCACTTGGCCTCTTTATGATTATTACTGGGGAGAGAACATATGTCTCTCAGGAGCTGGGAAGGTGTTCTTTTTTTCTCATTTCATTTCAGACACTTAATGAAAGTGCTTTGCATAAAAAGCACTGTTTAGTCTCCACGAGTGAAATGTGATGACATGCAGAGGCCATTCACCAAAGATTTTACATTCTTAGTCTAGGAGATGGACTCGTCCGTAGAAAGACAGAAGTAAGTGACTAAGGGACAGCTGGGGAAGTGCCGGCCCAGAGGGGAGGCTGGATGAGGCAGCTTCATGTGAGGGGGTGCTGGAAGTGGGGTGGAGGGACTGCTGCCGAGGGAAAGCACCGAGGAGCAACTGGCAGCCTGGATGTGGTGAGAGAAGAGGCCAGAAAGGCATGGGGGCCCACTGCAGGGGCCAGGAGCAGTGGGAAGCTCTGGAAGGATTTTGTGAAGAGAAAAGAGGGTTTTTCTGAATGACTGGTGACTGAAGGAGGGTCAGCCTGGCAAGTGGGAGAATCTGAGAGCACGTGGAGGCCGGGACCCTGAAAGGCATGGCCCCCGGGATAGGGAACACAGGATCCCCAGTTCCTGCTGACACAGCTAGAAGGCTGTGTGTGTGAGGTGAAGGGCAGCAGGGAGAGGACCTTGGGGACAAGAGGAAGAGGCTGTTGCATCTTGTGGGAGAGCAGTTTGCTTAACTAGAAAGTCTTTTCAGCTGACATCTTGCCCATAGGTGTCTTAGCCACTAAGTGGGTCACAAGCTTCTGTCCCCACCAAGGCCCTCCTACCCAGCTGTCAAGAAGGCAGAAACCTGGCAAGGGGCACTGGATGCCCCTTGAGACTGTAGGCTCAGCCTTGAGACGGAAGCGCTTCATAGAGACAGACACTTAACATGGTCCTTGAGGAATGGGTAGGCTTTCCTGAGAGAACGAGATAGTAAGCGGAGAGGGACAGGGCTTTTAGGGAACAGCGAGCTGGTGTTCTGAGATGGCCACAGAGGGGGTTGGTTAGTGGCTGGGTGGGTCTGGAATGTTAACCTTATTGTCAGAACATGGTTGCGAGATACCAAACCCTTAACACAGAGCCATCATAATTAAATGGAATTGTTGGTTCCATAACTGAAAGGTGACTTGGCTGGATGACTAGGTGGCTGGTGACTGTGTGTGTTAGTCGCTCAGTCGTGTCCAACTCTGCAACCCCGTAGACTGTACTCTGCCAAGGATTCTCATTAGAAGCAGTGGAAATGATCCCTGACGGTTCCCCACGTTCCCTTTATCCATTCACAGTGTCAGCTGGCACCTGGGCCCCAGTGTGCATCACAGTGACAGAGCTCAGGGCTCCCTGGAAGGAGCAGCCCACTTGGCCTCTTTATGATTATTACTGGGGAGAGAACATATGTCTCTCAGGAGCTGGGAAGGTGTTCTTTTTTTCTCATTTCATTTCAGACACTTAATGAAAGGTGCTTTGCATAAAAAGCACTGTTTAGTCTCCACGAGTGAAATGTGATGACATGCAGAGGCCATTCACCAAAGATTTTACATTCTTAGTCTAGGAGATGGACTCGTCCGTAGAAAGACAGAAGTAAGTGACTAAGGGACAGCTGGGGAAGTGCCGGCCCAGAGGGGAGGCTGGATGAGGCAGCTTCATGTGAGGGGGTGCTGGAAGTGGGGTGGAGGGACTGCTGCCGAGGGAAAGCACCGAGGAGCAACTGGCAGCCTGGATGTGGTGAGAGAAGAGGCCAGAAAGGCATGGGGGCCCACTGCAGGGGCCAGGAGCAGTGGGAAGCTCTGGAAGGATTTTGTGAAGAGAAAAGAGGGTTTTTCTGAATGACTGGTGACTGAAGGAGGGTCAGCCTGGCAAGTGGGAGAATCTGAGAGCACGTGGAGGCCGGGACCCTGAAAGGCATGGCCCCCGGGATAGGGAACACAGGATCCCCAGTTCCTGCTGACACAGCTAGAAGGCTGTGTGTGTGAGGTGAAGGGCAGCAGGGAGAGGACCTTGGGGACAAGAGGAAGAGGCTGTTGCATCTTGTGGGAGAGCAGTTTGCTTAACTAGAAAGTCTTTTCAGCTGACATCTTGCCCATAGGTGTCTTAGCCACTAAGTGGGTCACAAGCTTCTGTCCCCACCAAGGCCCTCCTACCCAGCTGTCAAGAAGGCAGAAACCTGGCAAGGGGCACTGGATGCCCCTTGAGACTGTAGGCTCAGCCTTGAGACGGAAGCGCTTCATAGAGACAGACACTTAACATGGTCCTTGAGGAATGGGTAGGCTTTCCTGAGAGAACGAGATAGTAAGCGGAGAGGGACAGGGCTTTTAGGGAACAGCGAGCTGGTGTTCTGAGATGGCCACAGAGGGGGTTGGTTAGTGGCTGGGTGGGTCTGGAATGTTAACCTTATTGTCAGAACATGGTTGCGAGATACCAAACCCTTAACACAGAGCCATCATAATTAAATGGAATTGTTGGTTCCATAACTGAAAGGTGACTTGGCTGGATGACTAGGTGGCTGGTGACTGTGTGTGTTAGTCGCTCAGTCGTGTCCAACTCTGCAACCCCGTAGACTGTACTCTGCCAAGGATTCTCCAGACAAGAGTACTGGAGTGGGTTGCCATTTCCTTCTCCAGGGGATCTTCCCGACGCAGGGGTTGAACCTGGGTCTCCTGCACTGCAGACGGGTTCTTTACCATCTGAGCCAGCAGGGCTGGTGGCGAGGGGACTCAGACAATGACGTGAAGGCGTGATTGCTCTCCATGTCTCTGCTCCGTGCGTGGGCTCAGGCAGTCTCCCTCCAAGGACAGTGAAGGCGGCAGCCGTAGGTACACAGTAACCTCTTGTTTGAAGACCAGGATGAGTCTCTTCCCCAACTGAGATCATGGCCCTTCCCCTCCAGTGTGGCTGAGGGTTTGGAGCTCTATCCTATGGTCAGATGGGGATGGTGACATTTGGGACCTTGGGTTCAGCAATGGCACCACAGTGTTGGTTGGGATGTATGAGGCCTACACCAGTGAAGAGACCCTTGCTGGCACCAGCTTACACAATGGAGATGAAATGCCTGGAATCGCCCCCGCCCCCTGGCCTCCAGCCCTCCTGACTGGGACACTGCAACACGTGGCCACCAGCCAGCTCTGCTCTCTTGAAGTTCTGTGTGCCCCATCTTGGAACAGGGCTGAGCCTTGAAATCAGGCTGGCCCACACTCAAACAGTCAAACAGCCTGGATCACCCTGGCTCTGTTCTCAGGAAGTTACTTTTCCTTCTCTCTGATGCTCTGCCCTTTTCTTTCAGCTCCATTCCTGGATCCACCTGGCTTCTGACTCTCTCAACTTTGTTCTTGTCTACTTTGAGCTCAGTGTTCTGCTTGAGTAGTGCCTGGCACCCCTGAAGACACACACAGCCTTGGTGCATCCGGCTGTTTGGGGGAACCGCCTACCTCACCCCAGTCCCACCCCAGTGGGATGGGGAGGGAGCAGGCTCCAGGGCACAGGCAGGGGGGCCTGACACCACGCACCACCGGTTTGCGTGCATTTCTGCATGAATAACTTGGAGGTCCTGAAATGCCATTCTGAAGGAATGATGCCTTCTTTGACACATGTTCAACAGCTATACACATGTCTGTATGGTGGGTTTCCATCCCCTAACCTGGGACCTACGTACTTCAGAAAGATGAGAAATTGGAGAGAGTCAAGGTAAGCATCCTACATGGATGAAAGACTGGGAGAAAAACAGCTCTAGACAAAAGGATGCAACAACTATCTGAAACGTGTGAGGAGATAGTTACCAACGAGATGTGTGACCTTTGGGACTTCCTTGGCAGTCCAGTGGTTAAGTCTTTGCCTTCTACTGCAGGGGGGTGCGGGTTCCATCCCTGGTCAGGGAACTAAGACCCACATGCCTCCTCTTGTAACCAATTAAAAAAAAAAAAAAAGATGTGGGAACTTAAAAGGGTTTCCTTGGTGGCTCAGACAGTTTAAGAATCTGTTTGCAGTGCTGGAGACCTCGGGTTTGATCCCTAGGTCAGAAAGATCCCCTGGAGTCGGGAAAGGCAACCCACACCAGTATTCTTGATCTGCCCTTTTCTTTCAGCTCCATTCCTGGATCCACCTGGCTTCTGACTCTCTCAACTTTGTTCTTGTCTACTTTGAGCTCAGTGTTCTGCTTGAGTAGTGCCTGGCACCCCTGAAGACACACACAGCCTTGGTGCATCCGGCTGTTTGGGGGAACCGCCTACCTCACCCCAGTCCCACCCCAGTGGGATGGGGAGGGAGCAGGCTCCAGGGCACAGGCAGGGGGCCCTGACACCACGCACCACCGGTTTGCGTGCATTTCTGCATGAATAACTTGGAGGTCCTGAAATGCCATTCTGAAGGAATGATGCCTTCTTTGACACATGTTCAACAGCTAATACACATGTCTGTATGGTGGGTTTCCATCCCCTAACCTGGGACCTACGTACTTCAGAAAGATGAGAAATTGGAGAGAGTCAAGGTAAGCATCCTACATGGATGAAAGACTGGGAGAAAAACAGCTCTAGACAAAAGGATGCAACAACTATCTGAAACGTGTGAGGAGATAGTTACCAACGAGATGTGTGACCTTTGGGACTTCCTTGGCAGTCCAGTGGTTAAGTCTTTGCCTTCTACTGCAGGGGGGTGCGGGTTCCATCCCTGGTCAGGGAACTAAGACCCACATGCCTCCTCTTGTAACCAATTAAAAAAAAAAAAAAAGATGTGGGAACTTAAAAGGGTTTCCTTGGTGGCTCAGACAGTTTAAGAATCTGTTTGCAGTGCTGGAGACCTCGGGTTTGATCCCTAGGTCAGAAAGATCCCCTGGAGTTGGGAAAGGCAACCCACACCAGTATTCTTGCCTGGAGAAGTCCATGGACAGAGCCTGGTGGGCTACAGTCCATGAGGTCGCACAGAGTCAGCACTGCCCTCTGGGACTCAGTTTCCTTATCTGTAAATGAGGAGCAGAACTGAATAACTTTAATGTTCTTGTCATCCTAATCTCCAGCTTCCTCAGAAGGAGGTGCCACCTTCTATATCCACTCTGGGGGAATCAAGACAGAATGACTTTGAATGTACTTTTAAAAAAAGTATGTATATTTTTAAAATGTACATTAAAAAACAATAACTTTTGAAAAAAAAAAGTGTACTTGCTGAAAAGTTGCAAGGATGGGACAAGGAATTCCCATATACCTTTCAGCTAGATGGCAACATTCTTGTCATATTTAATTTTTATTAAGATAAAATTAACACACCTGACTTCCCAGATGGCCCAGTGATAAAGAATCCACTTGCCAATGCAGGAGATGCAAGAGACATGGGTTCAATCCCTGGGTCAGAGAGATCCCCTGGAGAAAGGGATGGCAACCCATTCCAGTATTCTTGCCTGGAGAATCCCATGGATAGAGGAGCTTGGTGGGCTATAGTCTGTGGAGTCCCAAAGAGTCGGACACGACTGAAGTGACTAAAGTGAAAGTGAAAGTGAAGTTGTTCAGTCGTGTCCGACTCTTTGCGACCCCACCGACTGTAGCCCACCAGGCTCCTCTGTCCGTGGGATTCTCCAGGCAAGAATACTGGAGTGGGTTGCCATTTCCTTAATGGCAATATAATTCATGTACTGTGAAATGCACCCTCGTGAAGTATAATTCGGTACTTTTTAATATATTCACAAGGTTATGCAATCATCACCACTAATTTCAGAACATTTTTATGACCCCCCAAAGAAACCTGTGGCTATCAGCAGTCATTCCCATTCCTGTCCCTGCCCCAGCCCTTTACAACCACTAATCTATTTTCTGTCTCAATGGATTTGCTTGTTCTGGACATTTAGTGTAAATGGACTATGTGTCCTTTTGTATCTGGTCGGGAAGATCCCCTGGAGAAGGAAATGGCAACGCACTCCAGTATGCTTGTCTGGAATATCCCATGGATGGAGGGACCTGGCAGGCTACAGTCCACGGGGTTGCAAAGAGTTGGACACGACTGAGCAACTTCACTCACTCACTCTATCACTTAGCATAATGTTTTCAAGGCTCATCCATGTTGTAACATATGTCAGTCCTTCACTGATTTGTGTGGTGAATATTCCACCATAGTTACACACCACACTTTGTTTACCCACCAGTCAGGCAAGTGACACACGTTTCTGTTTTTTGGCTACTGTAAATAATGCTGCCATGAACATTTCTGTCCAAGCCTTGCTGTGAACATGTTCTCAGTCCTCCCGCATGCATGCCTAGGAGAGGAACTGCTGGGTCACGGTGACTCTCATGCTTTAGACTTTGAGGAACTGCCAGGCTGTTTTCTAAAGTAGCCACACCATTTCATGTTCCTATCAGCAACACACGAAGTTTCTAATGTCTCCACATTCTCGCCAACACTTGTTTTTCCTTCTTCATGTTGAAACCTCTTTTCTGATATTACCTAAGCTGAAAAATGACTCAAAATTCAAATTGGTCATGCAAGAAAGGAATTTACTGGCTGAGGACCAGGAAAGGCAAGTAATGCAGTGAGTTTGGGGCTCTATGGGGCTCTCTGGACCACCTCTCTCTTTCTCTCTGTCTCTCTCTCTCTCGGCCCCACTCATTTCCCAGCCAGGCTTTTCCCTGATGGTGATACAGGGACCGGCTAGCTTCAGGCTTTCCTCTGAGCACCAAGTCCAGCTGAAGACACAGTGAACTTTTCTTTCCTGCCATTTACAAATGTCTCAGGGTTCACGCTTCAGGACCCAGGGTTCACACTCCTGGCCAGGAGGATTGTATACCTTGACTGGCTTGGTCAAGGGTCACTCGTCAAGCCCTGATGCTGGGAATAGAATCATATGAATGAAAGGAAGGAGGGGTAGGGAGGGGTGGTTCCATGAAAAGGAAACCAAAGTATCTCACTAAGGGAAGGTGGGATGAGGCTGAGCAGTTGAGACACAGTGGTTCCCAGAAATGGAGAGGATGCTGGACCAGTGAATCTGCATGCTGAACTTTCCCTCCCTTGCAGGGTCAGGCTCCACTCCTCAGCACCCTCGATGGAGCCTTGTCCAAAATCCCCGTGAGCACCCTCGTGACATGGCCTCGTTGTTGTTTGTTTTTGTGTCTGCCTCAAGCTTTTCACTGTGTTCATCTTTGTTTCCCCAGCTGATCTCCAGTGTCTTCTCTGAGATCTTCTCAGCTGGGAAGGGAAGGGAAACCCAAGTGATGGAAGTCATTCTAGAGTTACAACAAAAAAGTGTAGTGGGAATTCAGAGAAGGCCAAGATGATGGGGTCAGGAAAGCTGTACTAAGGTGTCTCTGTGGGTCTAAGAAATAAAGGAGTGGCCAACAGAGGCCAAAATATCTCCTTTATTACTGGTAGAGAGGCTGAGTTGGACAAGGATATGGTTTTAGGTTTGTTCACTAAGTGGGCTGTTACTACAGATCCCGTAAGGAGGCCAACTGACCCACTCAGTCAGGGCAGCAGGAGACTGAGAGAAAGCCTGCCCTGGCCCTTGAGCTCTGGAGGATAGAGCCTCGTCAGCAAGAGCAGGGGGTTCCATACCGTGCCGGCAGCTCACTTCCAAGACGAAGGAGAAGTGGGCTGCCCGATGCATGCCTACTGCCCCTCTTTACCCCATACCTCCACCACAACGGGCAGCTTTACAGACTGTGAAAATTTGTTTGTCATTATTTTTTTTGGCTGTGCTGTGCAGCATGTGGGATCTTAGTTTCCTGACTAGGGATCAAACTCACCCACCTTTATTGGAAGCTTAGAATCTTAACCACTGGGCTGCCAGGGAAGTCCTCAGAATGGTCATCTTTTACTTTCATTGAAAGTAAATAAAGGGGTAGAAACAGGACAGGAGTATGACCCCTAGTGGAGTTCCTTGCACATGGAAAGAAACTGGTAAGGCTTCCTAAGGTGGAAATGGCCTTATGGAAGGTGGTATTTAAGATGGTCTACTGGGTTCGTGAAGAGGAACTAAAAAGCCTCTTGATGAAAGTGAAAGAGGAGAGTGAAAAAGTTAGCTTAAAGCTCAACATTCAGAAAACGAAGATCATGCCATCTGGTCCCATCACTTCACAGGAAATAGGTGGGGAAACAGTGGAAACAGTGTCAGACTTTAATTTTTTGGGCTCCAAAATCACTGTGGATGGTGACTGGAGCCATGAAATTAAAAGATACTTATTCCTTGCAAGAAAAGTGATGACCAACCTAGATAGCATATTCAAAAGCAGAGACGCTACTTTGCCGACTAAGGTCCGTCTAGTCAAGGCTATGGTTTTTCCTGTGGTCATGTATGGATGTGAGAGTTGGACTGTGAAGAAGGCTGAGCGCCAAAGAATTGATGCTTTTGAACTGTGGTGTTGGAGAAGACTCTTGAGAGTCCCTTGGACTGCAAGGAGATCCAACCAGTCCATTTTGAAGGAGATAAGCCCTGGGATTTCTTTGGAAGGAATGATGCTAAAGCTGAAACTCCAGTACTTTGGCCACCTCATGCGAAAAGTTGACTCATTGCAAAAGACTCTGATGCTGGCAGGGACTGGGGGCAGGAGAAGGGGATGACCGAGGATGAGATGGCTGGATGGCATCACCGACTCGATGGACTTGAGTCTGAGTGTACTCTAGGAGTTGGTGATGGACAGGGAGGCCTGGTGTGCTGTGATTCATGGAGTTGCAAAGAGTTGGATACGACTGAGCGACTGAACTGAACTGAATTGAACTGGGTTCCAAACAGGAGGCATTGAAGAGGCTTCAGGCAACACTCTTAGATGCAGTTTCTTTCTTTCTTTCACATTTATTTGGTTGCACCAGGCCCTCGTTGCAGCACGCAGGATCTTTAACTGTGGCATGCAAACTCTCAGTTGCAGAATGTGGGCTCTAGTTCCCCAACCAGGGATCAAACCCTGGGCCCCCTGCACTGGGAGGGGGAAACCCTAGCCAGTGGACTACCAGGGAAGTTAAGATGCAGTTTCTAGTCACCTCTCTGTCTCGTGGCCCTAAATGCCTGCTCTCCTGCTTGCCTTCCAGCTCGGGTCTTGACTTGCTTGCACAGTTGTGCATCTCCAGTCCCATCCCAGCCCTACTCTGCAATGAGCAGTCTGTTCCCAGGTGCAGCGGCCCCAGTAGTTGGATTTCTTTCCTCTGTGAACTGGGCCAGGCTGAAGATGAGGGCAACCTGAGCTGAGCCCGAAAAGCGCTGGTTGCCAGGAGGGAAGGCAACAGTAGGAGTCATGTGCCACTTCACTCCCTGGGCTCCAGGCCCTCCACTGTCCAGCTGGGAAAAGGGGAGCAATTCTTGCCTCCACGAGGCAGGGAGGGCTTGCTCCAAAGGTAGGCTTCCTAGAGGTTGCCTGAGCATGATGCTCGTCAGGGATTTTGATGTTCTTCTGGGGCAAGCTGATCTGAGATGTCTTTGGTCTTATAGTTCTATGTGCAGCCCCATCTTGATGACACAAAGAGATGCTTTCATGCACTGCTTTTAGGTTATGAATTAGGGGGAAATTGCCTGCTCTGAAAAGATTTCACATACTGATGAATAAGTGGGTGAATACTGTAAACACTTTCCATTCTAAATAATAGATGAATAGATAGACCTTTGGGTTAAGGCAATGACACCCTACTCCAGTACTCTTGCCTGGAAAATCCCATTAATGGAGGAGCCTGGTGGGCTGCGGTACATGGGGTCGCTAGGGGTCAGACATGACTGAGCTACTTTGCTTCTACTTTTCACTTTCATGCATTGGAGAAGGAAATGGCAATCCACTCCAGTGTTCTTGCCTGGAGAATCCCAGGGATGGGGGAGCCTGGTGGGCTACTGTCTATGGGGTTGCACAGAGTCAAACACGACTAAAGTGACTTAGCAGCAGTAGCAGACCTTTGGGTTACACATCATTTTAAAGGGAAAGAAGGTAATTAGTGCTATCTTTTGGCCTGACAGCTGGAGCCCAGGGGTTGCATCAGATTCAAGCAAATTAATTTCCAAGTTCTTGGGGGAAAGGGAACAAAACATAGGCATCAGAGCTAACCCTTGGAACTTCCCTGGTGGTTCCAGTGGATAAGACTCCGAGTTCCCAATGCAGGGGGCCCGGGCTCCATGCCTAGTCAGGGAACTAGATCCTATATGATATCAATTAAGAGATCCCGAATGCTGCCATGAAGACTGATGGTCCTGCATGCTGCAACTGAGACCCGGCACAGCCTAAAAAAAAAGCTAACTCTATTTCAACAACCTCAGATATGCAGATGGTACCACTCTAATGGCAGAAAGCGAAGAGGAACTAAGAGCCTCTTGATAAGGGTAAGAGAGGAGAGTGAAAAATCTGGCTTAAAACTCAAAATTCAAAACTAAGATCCTGGCATCTGGTCTCATCACTGCATGGCAAACAGATGAAGGAAAAGTGACAGATTTTATTTTCTTGGGCTCCAAAATCACTACAGAGGGTGACTACAGTCATGAAATTAAAAGATGCTTACTCCTTGGAAGAAAAGCTATGACAAACCTGGACAGCATAGTATAAAGCAGAGACATCACTTTGGGACAAAGGTCCTTCTAGTCAAAGCTGTGGTTTTTCCAGTAGTCACGTACAGATATGAGAGCTGGACCATAAAGAAGGCTGAGTGCCAAAGAAGTGATGCTTTCCAATTGTGGTGCTGGAAAAGACTCTTGAGAGTCCCTTGGACAGCAAGGAGATCAAACCAGTCCATCCTAAAGGAAATAAACCCTGAATATTTATTGGAAGGACTGATGCTGAAGCTGAAGCTCCAATCCTTTGACCACACGGTGCGAAGAGCCGACTCATTGGAAATGACCCTGATGCTGAGAAAGATTGAGGGCAGGAGGAGGAGGGGACAGCAGTGGACGAGATGGTTGGATGGCATCACTGACATGAATTTGAGTAAGCTCCAGGAGATGGTGAAGGACAGGGAAGCCTGGCGTGCTACAGTCCATGGGGTCGCAGAGAGTCAGACATGACTTAGTGACTGAACAGCAACCACCCTAAATTCCCTTAGAGTGGATCTGTTTAACCTTCAGGAATGCCTATCCTCAGGTGTAATGCCTAAAAACTAAATTCTACACACACCACCACTAAGCCAGTAAATAGGTGCTTTCTGTCTCTCTGCCACATCCTGAAATTAGGATGATGCCCAGTTTAGGACCTGCAACCTGCAGGCTCTAAGGAAGCACAGAACAGGGGGTAAGGGTGTGTGCTAAGGGACACCACGGAAGGACCGCTGGATGGGTGTTTCAGTGGCCCAGCCAGGCAGAGAGAGGGCCCACAGCCTAACTCCCCATACCAGCTCTCAGGATGTCCATGCATTGTGCATGCTCAGTCATCTGACTCTTTTGTGACCCCACGGACTGTAGCCCACCAGGCTCCTCTGCCCATGGGATTTCCTAGCAAGAGTACTGGAGTGGGTTGCCATCACCTTCTCCAGGGGATCTTCCTGACCTAGGGATTGAACCCACATCTCCTGCATCTCCTGCATTGGCAGGAGGATTCTTTTACTACTTACCCACCTAGGAAGCCCACTCTCTGGAGAGGTGTACTCTATTGAACTCCATGACAGAGCCTGATTCAGGCAGGGTTCCCTGGGCAGCAGGCTTTGAGACAGACTAGCATATGGATTCAGAGTTTCACACCTATGGAGGAAGGGGAGGAAGCAGCTTTTGTCAGATGGAGAAGGTGGGCTCTAACAAAGACTTTCGCTGACCACAGAGTTCTGAAGCTGGGATCACCTTTTTTTTTTTTTTTCTTTTTGGCCAGACCCACCGCTTGTAGGATCTTAGTTCCTTGACCCAGGGATCAAACCTATGACCCCTGCAATAGAAGTGCAGATTCTTAACCACTGGACCTCCAGGGAAGTCCTGGGATGGCTTTTGAGTTGTCCTGAGTTGGGGTGAGGGGCCCAGGCCTTTATATTCTGGCTTCAGCCGGTCATTGGATGCATGCTATCCCCAGGGTGGAGGGTGTGACTTTGGGTGAAGTTCTCCTTTCACTGGAGAATTCCTGGAGAGGGCTGATAACTGGGGGCTAGAAGCCAGCCCCTTCTCAGCAGCAAGCGGCAGAAGACCTTCCGTTGTGAAGGGCAAGCTGGGTCACGGGTCCTTGTGTCTACTGCTCCTCACAGCTCTCAGGCCCACTTTGTGCAAGTTCTGGGAGCAGAAACGGATGGTTAATGGGACGAACCACAGCCCTGCAGCTGGGCTTGAGGCCCCAACTAACACTCATCGTCTCCCTGCCCTCCTCTCTATTTTCTTTCTTCTCACTGGCAGGAAGCACCTCTGCTGAGCTCTGGGTCACCGTGCCCTTTCTAGGCCATGGCTGCTGCTCTTGCCTATTTAGCATTGCTCTCAGGATGGCGACTCCTGCTTCTTGCCTGCTGGCCCTTTGGCTCAAAGTGCCTGGTGCTAACTGTGAATGAGTTCCTTGGGACTTTTGCTGTATCTCCTGATGGAAATACTTCCTCTTGGGGAAAGAAGACCTCAAAATCCTCAGAGTTCTGCTGACATAAATACTCGAATGGGATAATGGGGTTAATGGGAAATGGAGCCACTCCTGCTTCGGACCCCTTGGTTCCTGAACCTCTCTATCCTTCCTGTTGGGACACAGTGCCATACTGACTGACCGACAGAGTGCAGGCTGTGTCCTGGAAGGTGCTGCTCCGCCTTAGTTTGCAGCCTCTCTGTGCTGGCACCCAGCTGTGCCCTCACAGGCTACTCCCTCTCTCTGCTCAGGCTGGTGTCTTTTGGGTGGTACAGAATGTGGTAGGGCCAGTGGATTCCATGGTCACGTGTCACTGTCATAGACCTCCTTGGCTGTGCAGTGGGTCATTTGGTCTGGATTCGATGACGTGTGGGACCCTGTGACAATGTGTCAGACACTCAGTAAACACTCAAGATAGGGGTGCTGGCTGAGACCTGGCAGGCAAAAAAAGGCCAACTATACCCAGAACAGAGCAACTCCAATCAAAATGAATCGCTGCCCATTCCCAGAATGGAAGTTATCTATTGTAGTCAACTTGGCATCAAGCGGCTGACTGTGTTCTAGGAGGAATACTGATTCTAGGAGCTCCGCATTGATTTCGTTGCTGGTAGACTGCACGTTCAGCAATGGCAGGAACTTTATCAGCCTTTGTGAATGGGAGCCTGTGTTCTTGGGTCCACGTGTTGCTACCATCCTTGCCACTGTGGCTACTCCATTCATTGCCGGTATGAGGTAGTCACACCATCTGGCTGATATCGACTGGCGAGTCATTCTTTCTATTTGGTTCTTTACTGCCTCTT
The DNA here is from genome assembly GCA_006408675.1 of Madoqua kirkii. Lineage (NCBI taxonomy): Eukaryota > Metazoa > Chordata > Mammalia > Artiodactyla > Bovidae > Madoqua > Madoqua kirkii. The sequence continues at coordinate 8,449 of SJYC01054533.1, read as the reverse complement.
GCACAGTAGGTGCCCTCTGGTGGGCATATGCTCACTTCTTGCCCTAACACATAATCCATCCACATACCTGTATCAAACACCTTCTTGTCCTTGGTCTTCTTTCTCCTCCTGGGCTCCTGTGCAGCCAGCCAAGCCACGCTAGTACCATCAGTTCAGTTCAATTGCTTGGTCCTGTCCACTTTTTGCCACCCCATGGACTACACAGCACGCCAGGCTTCCCTGTCCTTCACCAACTCCCGGAGCTTACTCAAACTCATATCCATCGAGTTGGTGATGCTATCCAACCATCTCATCCTCTGTTGTCCCGTTCTCCTCCTGCCTTCAATCTTTTCCAGCTTTAGGATCTTTTCCAACGAGTCAGTTCTTTGCATCAGGTGGCCAAAGTACTGGAGCTTCAGCTTCAACATCAGTCTTTCCAATGAATATTCAGGACTGATTTCCTTTAGGATTGACTGGTTTGATCTCCTTACAGTCCAAGGGACTCTCAAGAGTCTTCTCCAACACCACAGTTCAAAAGCATCAATTCTTCGGTTCTCAGCTTTCTTTATAGTCCAGCTCTCACATTCATACATGACCACTGGAAAAACCATAGCTTTGACTAGACGGACCTCCATTGGCAAAGCAATGTCTCTGCTTTTTAATATGCTGTCTAGGTTGGTCATAGCTTTTCTTCCAAGGAGCAAGCGTCTTTTAATTTCATGGCTGCAGTCACCATCTGCAGTGATTTTGGAGCCCAAGAAAATAAAGTCTGTCACAGTTTCCATTGTTTTCCCATCTATTAGCCATGATCTTCATTTTTTGGATGTTGAATTTTAAGCAAGCTTTTTCACTCTCCTCTTTCACCTTCATCAAGAGGCTCTTTAGTTCCTCTTTGCTTTCTGACATAAGGGTGGTGTCATCTGCATTCAGTTCAGTTCAGTTTAGTTGCTCAATTGTGTCCGACTCTTTGCGACCCCATGAATCGCAGCACGCCAGGCCTCTCTGTTCATCACCATCTCTCGGAGTTTACTCAGACTCACATCCATCGAGTCTGTGATACCATCCAGCCATCTCATCCTCGGTCGTCCCCTTCTCCTCCTGCCCCCAATCCCTCCCAGCATCAGAGTCTTTTCCAATAAGTCAACTCTTCACATCAGGTGGCCAAAGTACTGGAGCTTCAGCTTTAGCATCATTCCTTCCAAAGAAATCCCAGGGCTGATCTCCTTCAGAATGAACTGGTTGGATCTTCTTGCAGTCCAAGGGACTCTCAAGAGTCTTCTCCAACACCACAGTTCAAAAGCATCAATTCTTTGGCGCTCAGCCTTCTTCACAGTCCAACTCTCACATCCATACATGACCACTGGAAAAACCATAGCCTTGACCAGACGGACCTTAGTCGGCAAAGTAATGTCTCTGCCTTTGCATATACTGTCTAGGTTGGTCATAAATTTTCTTCCAAGGAGTAAACGTCTTGTAATTTTATGGCTGCAGTCACCATCTGCAGTGATTTTGGAGCCCCCAAAAGTAAAGTCTGACACTATTTCCACTGTTTCCCCATCATTTTATAAATAGATCTATACTAAGAATAATGTTACTTGTTTCATTTTACATACATGTTTTCATTAACTTAATTTTTTTTCTATTTAGACATACTTATGGGGTAATGGGGTTTTACCATATCAATATATTCCAATGCTAAATTTTATTCTATTTTGCCCTCCATTATCACTGCCTAGTCAATAGACTTCTTATTAACATTAGCTCTTTTAAACATTTAGATATTTCTACTTTTGAAAATATTTTTGCTTTCTGGAACAATTGTTCTGGCACTATCTTCTGCTTGAATACAATGCACATGTTACTGAAAATTTGTAATCTGTAAAATCACCACTAACAATCACAGGGCTTATGGGGAAAATGAGACTGCACAAAACCTATGCAGTTATGTAAACAGTACTAACAAAAATAATAACAGGCATCTTGGGAAATAACTGGGGTAGATTAGGCAAGCAGCACAGGTTTTCTGGAAGTGGCCTTAAAGAATATTGAAATTGAACGAAAAATAATAGGGAAAAAACTGTGTCTTGTGGGAAAGACAGAATCAATGCAGAGGAAATTGATGCTCTGAGCACTGCGGAAAGTAAAACCTACCTGGAATCTCAAACTCTTCAGGGGCGGGATTATAGCTCTCCAGAGTAAACTCTGTCCAGGGACCCATTTTAAACTTTCCAAAACAGATGAAGGGTCTCTCGCTTATGAAATAACCAAGCTTACTACTTTTTGCTAAGGATTTAAATTGCCCCACTATTTTGCCCTTTAGTAACTCAGACATGAATCCACCAAACTGTTTTTTTTTTTTAATTTTTTATGCTCATAACTTTTCCCTCACTGGTAAAAATATAGGAATATAATTATTTAATGGAAAGCTGTTATTGCAGAAGAAAATTTCTTGCAACAGCATGGAATCAGTTGCTTTAAAATAGTGTAAATATATTTATATTAGTTCATTAATTAATATATATATTTAATTCAAAAATAAGGTTAAAGACACAAACCTGAGATGTGTATAAGAGACAGTTTGTTGGCAAAGTAATGTTTCTGCTTTTTAATATGCTGTCTAGGTTCTGTCTCTTATACACATCTCCAAGACTTCTCCATTCTATTGTTAAATTTGTTTCTTGAAACAATTGCACATATGCATATTTATATTAAAATAAGGAGTTCATGATCTGAGCCACAGTCAGCTCCTGGTCTTGTTTTTGTTGACTGTATAGAGCTTCTCCATCTTTGGGTGCATAGAATATAATCAATCTGATTTCGGTGTTGACCATCTGGTGATATCCATGTGTAGAGTCTTCTCTTGTGTTGTTGGAAGAGGGTGTTTGCTATGACCAGTGCATTTTCTTGGCAAAACTCTATTAGTCTTTGCCCTACTTCATTCTGCATTCCAAGGCTAAATTTGCCTGTTACTCCAGGTGTTTCTTGACTTCCTACTTTAGCATTCCAGTCCCCTATAATGAAAAGGACATCTTTTTTGGGTGTTAGTTCTAAAAGATCTTGTAGGTCTTCATAAAACCGTTCAACTTCAGCTTCTTCAGCATTACTGGTTGGAGCATAGACTTGGATAACTGTGATACTGAATGGTTTGCTTTGGAGACGAATAGAGATCATTCTGTCATTTTTGAGATTGCATCCACATACTGCATTTTGGACTCTTTTGTTGACCATGATGGCTATTCCGTTTCTTCTGAGGGATTCCTGCCCGCAGTAGTAGATATAATGGTCATCTGAGTTAAATTTACCCATTCCAGTCCATTTTAGCTGGCTGATTCCTAGAATGTCGACGTTCACCCTTGCCATCTCTTGTTTGACCACTTCCAATTTGCCTTGATTCATGGACCTGACATTCCAGGTTTCTATGCAATATTGCTATTTATAGCATCGGATCCTGCTTCTATCATCAGGCACACGCACAACTTGGTATTGTTTTTGCTTTGGCTCCATCCCTTCATTCTTTCTGGAGTTATTTCTACAGTGATCTCCAGTAGTATATTGGGCACCTAATGACCTGGGGAGTTCCTCTTTTGCTATCCTATCATTTTGCCTTTTTATACTGTTCATGGGGTTCTCAATAGCAGAGGTTATTGCTAGTGCCATAAGTCCATATATATTCCAACCTTCCCTAGATTTCTGTTTACACTGAGTGTGAGAGGAATTATTCACTGGGACAATTTCCCTTGGCACCATCTTTCAAGATCACTCTAGGGTGGGGCTGTAGTGCAGCTGCGGTTCTTTTTCAGCTTGCACCCACACACCACTTTGACCTATAAGCAAATCAAGCTTTTTTTTTGCCACATCAAGTGGCATGTGGAACTTCCTGGACCAGGGGATCAAACCTGCACTCCCTGCAGTGGAAGCAGAGAGTCTTAACTCCTGTACTACCAGAGAAGTTTAAGCTTTGCTTTTTTTCCTCCTTGGCCAGATGGTCATAAAGAAACTACACCTTCTATGCAGCCATAGGCAGGACTGAGGGAGAGGCATCAATGTGTATCAGGAAAGAGAATGTGTAGGTGAAAGGATGCTCACGTCTCTGACATCAGGCGAGTCCTTGGGATGGCCACCAAGGGTGGGTTTTTGGCTTCATGAAGGCAAGAATTCAAGATCAAGTCATAGTAAAGTGAAAGCAGGTTTATTCAGGGAGATACTCCATAACAAGAGGCTGGGCCATCTCAGGTGAGAGGCCCTGAAATATGGGGGGAGGGGTGGTTTTTATGGGCTGGGTGATTTCATAGGCTAATGAGGTGGGAGGGTTGTTCCTACTATTTCTGGAGAGGGCCCCCAGAACTGGGTCACCACCCACTTTTTGGTCTTTTGTGCTGGGCCTAGGAACTGTTATGGCACTTATGGGTGTGTCATTTAGCTAATGTATTAAGAGTGTACACTGAGGCTCAAGTGGAAGTCGACTCGTCTGCTGTGTTGGATCTTGTTAGTTCTAACCAGTTTATGTTGTGTCCTCAATGGCTATGTTACTCTTTGGAAGGCTGTACCCTGTGTCTTCCTGTTTTCGGTGCATAAATGCTAGGTGACACGGATGTCTAGGTCATCTGTTTGTGTGGCTTACTGTGCCCCTGGCCTCTCATCCCAATTCTGGATGCACCACTTACTATGGATTAATAGGCATAACCTAACTTATATAAGACAAGCTAATGATTAAGAATTTTGGATCAAGTCAAAATATACAAAGGGAATATATTTTTTCAACGTTGTTCTGGGAATACACAAGCAAAACAAAGTTTGTTAATGGACTGGAAGAGAGGTTAGGCTAGAGAGTACTGTTAGGGTCTGAACAACAAAGTGGTAGAGAAAATTGTATAGAGAAATGGATTTTGAAACTTCTAAAGCTGAATGGATAGGTAGGTACAGCAATGCAGACAGCAAGCATGTTCATGTCATCCTTTTGATGCCAAAATCTTGGCTCTCTGTGCACCAGGACCAAACAGAAATACGGAGTTATGGGGAGGAGAAGGGAAAAGTGGCTTCATTACTTTGCCAGGCAAAGGGGGAACACAGTAGGCTAGCACTTCAAGAACTGTGCTCCCCTCCCTGGCCAACAGGGAGAGGCCATACAGTCAGGCAAGGTATGTGATAGGGATCAAGGCAGTAACAGTCTCCCATCCTTCCGGGAAGCTTCAAAAAGGGCGAGGTTGCTGACAAAATTAGGGTCTGTGCTAGAAAGACTGAAGGCAAAAGGAGAAGAGGGTGGCAGAGGATGAGATGGTCAGATAGCACCCCTGATTCATTGGGCATGAATTTGGGCAAACTCGGGGAGATACTGAAGGACAGGGAAGCCTGGCACGGTGCAGTCCAAGTGGGGTTATAAAGAGTCAGACACGACTTAGCAACTGAACACAAGGTCTGAGGTGGTCCAGTCTGCTAATCTTGGTGAATCTCTCTGGTCCCTTTAATTTTGCCCCAAGTCTTTTTGTGACTGCTCCTCCCTTGATTAGCAAGTCTTTTGTCCTTTGGAACTCAGAGAAGTTCCTGGAAGCTGAAGGCCAAAAAAGCCCACTCACCCAGGAGCCCCACAGGGTCCAGCTTGGCATCACTTTTAAAAACAAACCACAGCTGTAAAAAGACAGGTGGTGTCTGGAAAAAGGAAGAGTTCAGGTCCCCTTCTTCACAGTGAACTTGACAGTGTTTACGTACTGAGCAGAAAGAGGCAACAAAGGGGAAAAATGGCTGGATTGGAGTGGCTCAGCTGGTGTTCCTGAGAACTCATTTTGGTAAACAGAAAACAATCCCCCCCACCCCCCAAAACCCAAAAGGAACAAAAGCAGAAGCCCTAAGCTCCTTTAAATCAAAGGAAGCTGGAGAGAAGAAAATCCAGCCTTTCCTGTTTGTTGGACTGCACCTACAAGGCTTCTGTGCTTGCCCAGCTTCCAAACGGAAGAGCACGGAGTCAGCAACAGAGACATCATTGATTTAATGGATGGGGGAGCTTACACGTCTGAAGCAAGGTTCTGAAGCGACACCGCACCCTGTGAAGTGCAGTGCAGGCAGGGCATGTGGCAGGCTTTGCTGTTGAAGGGAAGGGGAGATGGCCAGTTGTCGGGGAACTGATTTCAGGTGTGCTCATTAGTTACCAGGGAAAACAGCAAAGGGACATGCCCTTCACCACCCCTTTGATAAGCTATCACTAGCTGGGGCCTGGGGCAAGTACCTAGGAGGTGTGTAGGAAGGTCAATCATGTGAGTAGGGTGTAGGTGAAGCAGGTACAGGTCTTGCCTGGCATGCACAGAGAAGTGAAGTGTAGGTGAAGCAGGTACAGGTCTTGCCTGGCATGCACAGAGAAGTGAACCACCATCCTGAGTGGCCTGACCATATACCCTCACATCCCCTTCCAGCTATCCTAGCACCAGTGAGAAAAGCTTGGCTCACAAAGCATGAAATACCATTTTCTATTATATACCCATTTCTCCTTATTTCAACGGAAAATAAACATCAGTAACAATCCCCAGAGTAAAAGCAGACAGTCTGGATAGATCTAAATTTCAACTCCCAGTAAAGCAATTTTTTTCTTTTACGAGAAATATCTTTTATTAAGACCACAGAAAACTGCTCAAGTAGGTACATTAAGTGTGAAATTTCTAAATGCACTCACTGCCTTGGAATGAGCAGACTCTCACATGAAGACTTCCTTTTTTTTTTTTAATTTTAAACGAAGACTTCCTTTTACAGTTCTATAACAATAAGCTTAAAATAACTTTAAAAAATAAAACAATTCCGTGTAGGTTTTCCGATTGGACACCCAGGCCTTTCGTTTTAAGGAGGTTGTGCACAAAATAGTCATTTAGTACTCTTTTCTTCTCCAGTGGATCTTCCTGACTCAGGGATCGAACCTAGGTCTCCCGCATTGTAGACAGACACTTATACCGTCTGAGCCACCAGGGAAGTCCCAAGATCATTTAGCCCGGGCTGTTCTTCGGTAGCGCCAAGTAGGTTTTAGGAAACTTGTTTACCTCCTCACGCTGTCACCTTTGGGTCAAAGACAGAGGGACAGCTACTAAGCGACCAAGGCCATCTGCCCCCAAGTAACTCCATTCTGCTGCCCTTTTACGAAAGGGCTACTGCATTTCCACACTGAGGTGGGTCACCTGTCCAAGCGCACTCTTGACAGTGTCCTAGGCTCGAAGGATGTCCCACTGGCCCGCTCTCGGTCGAGGTGTCGCAGAGAGAGGGTCGGTGCTCAGCGGTCTTGCCACGTACAGCGCTTCCAGGAAAGCTAGCGGGGAGGCCGAGGAAGGCTCGGCAGGGTCTCCATCCACCAAAGGCGTCTACACTGTCCCACCCTCAGGCCCCAATCTGGATATCCCCAGAGCCTCGCGGACGCAAAGCAAGATGCCACCCTCACCCTAGACTCTTAGAGGCGACGATCGGAAGCCTCTTAAAACAATCGAGAGGGCACTTAGCCGGGTTCTAACCCGCACCTGACCACCGACCTTAGCGGGGCGGGGTCGGGCGGCCGGAAGATGGCGGCGGCGGCGGGGACCGCCGGTCACTCTCCCACCACGTACAGCGCTTCCAGGAAAGCTAGCGGGGAGGCCGAGGAAGGCTCGGCAGGGTCTCCATCCACCAAAGGCGTCTACACTGTCCCACCCTCAGGCCCCAATCTGGATATCCCCAGAGCCTCGCGGACGCAAAGCAAGATGCCACCCTCACCCTAGACTCTTAGAGGCGACGATCGGAAGCCTCTTAAAACAATCGAGAGGGCACTTAGCCGGGTTCTAACCCGCACCTGACCACCGACCTTAGCGGGGCGGGGTCGGGCGGCCGGAAGATGGCGGCGGCGGCGGGGACCGCCGGTCACTCTCCCAGCCGCCCTTGACTAGTTCTCGCCGCCGCGCCACCTACCTTGCTAGCGAGGGTTCCAGGCTCGCCGCGCTAGGGGGCAGTGACGAGCACCTGGATCCACCAATCAAAACCCGGATTCCGGGCCGCGCCCAATCAGGGCAGGGAGGCGGAAACTGGGTGTAGGGTGCAAGTTGGCAGCGCATGTGGTGGACGCGGAACGCTTGGGATCTCTGCTCCAGCCTTTCTGCGCCAGCTTCTCAGCTTTTCGCGCGCTCTGTACCCCGGCCCCTGGCGCCGGCCTGGGGAGGCCGAGGAGGCAGGGGGCCGAAAGGGCTGTCCCGCTGTCGGCCCTCCGGCGTTGCAGCCGGAACCGCGAGGAAAGCTAGCGGGGAGGCCGAGGAAGGCTCGGCAGGGTCTCCATCCACCAAAGGCGTCTACACCGTCCCGCCCCCAGTCCCCAATCTGGATATCCCTAGCGCCTCGCGGACGCAAAGCCAAGATCCCACCCTCACCCTAGACTCAAATTAGAGGCGACGATCGCAAGCCTCTTAAAACAATCGAGAGGGCACTGAGCCGGGTTCTAACGGGCACCTGGCCACCGACCCTAGCGGGGCGGGGT
>SJYC01054532.1:0-27145 GCA_006408675.1 Madoqua kirkii | reverse complement strand
GCCCCCAGTCCCCAATCTGGATATCCCTAGCGCCTCGCGGACGCAAAGCCAAGATCCCACCCTCACCCTAGACTCAAATTAGAGGCGACGATCGCAAGCCTCTTAAAACAATCGAGAGGGCACTGAGCCGGGTTCTAACGGGCACCTGGCCACCGACCCTAGCGGGGCGGGGTCGGGCGGCCGGAAGATGGCGGTGGCGGCGGGGTCCGCCGGTCACTCTCCGAGCCGCCCTTGACTAGTTCTCGCCGCCGCGCCACCTACCTTGCTAGCGAGGGTTCCAGGCTCGTCGCGCGAGGGGGCAGTGACGAACACCTGGCGCCACCAATCAGAACCTGGAGTCCGGGCCGCGCCCAATCAGGGCCGGGAGGCGGAAACTGGGGGTAGGGTGCAAGTTGGCAGCGCATGTGGTGAACGCGGAACGCTCGGGATCTCTGCGCCAGCTTCGCCGCTTTTCGCGCGCTCTGTACCCGGGCCCCTGGCGCCGGCCTGAGGAGGCCGAGGAGGCAGGGGCCGAAAGGGCCGTCGGCCCTCCGGCGTTGCGGCCGGAACCGCGGAGAGCCTGCTGCAGTGGTCGCAGGCCCACCGCTGCGGCCGGTGCCTCTACCGACTCTCTTATTAAAGGAGACTTCTCAGCGGTTGCTGCAGAGGGAGATGAAGGACCTGTTAGACCGTGAGGCGACTTCGGGGCCGGCCAACTAGGAGAACTCGGCGAGAGGGCGCCTGTACCCTCCCGGCCTTGCTCCTTTGGCGCCGTGAGCGAGGTGTCGCTCTCCGCCGGGCGCGCGGCGTGTGCACGGGGCCCCGGCGGGGTGAGCGGGCGACATGTTCCCCCGTAGGCCGCCGGCCGGCCAGCGCTCTGTACCCGGGCCCCTGGCGCCGGCCTGAGGAGGCCGAGGAGGCAGGGGCCGAAAGGGCCGTCGGCCCTCCGGCGTTGCGGCCGGAACCGCGGAGAGCCTGCTGCAGTGGTCGCAGGCCCACCGCTGCGGCCGGTGCCTCTACCGACTCTCTTATTAAAGGAGACTTCTCAGCGGTTGCTGCAGAGGGAGATGAAGGACCTGTTAGACCGTGAGGCGACTTCGGGGCTGGCCAACTAGGAGGACTCGGCGAGAGGGCGCCCGCACTCTCCCGGCCTTGTTCCTTTGGCGCCGTGAGCGAGGTGTCGCTCTCCTCCGGGCGCGCGGCGTGTGTACGGGGCCCCGGCGGGGCGATCGGGCGGCATGTTTCCGCGTAGGCCGCCGGTCGGCCTGGCCGCCTGGCTGGTGGGCGCGGCGGCGGCGGCCGGGCGCGCGGGCGCGCGGGGTGGGGGCCTGCTCGCCCTGCTGGCCAATCAGTGCCGCTTCGTGACGGGCCTGCGCGTGCGGCGCGCGCAGCAGATCGCGCAGCTCTACGGCCGGCTGTACTCGGAGAGCTCGCGCCGCGTCCTCCTCGGTCGCCTCTGGCGCCGGCTCCGCGGACGCCCGGGCCATGCCTCTGCTTTGATGGCGGCGCTCGCCGGCGTGTTCGTGTGGGACGAGGAGAGGATCCGAGAGGAGGAGTTGCAGAGGTGGGCTTGGTGGCGAGGTCGTGCTTCCTCTCTGGGCGGGGGCGGTGGGGCTGGGAGGTGGAAAGCTTGAAACCTGGGGCCGGCCTTGGTAATCACTGTCTCCCGTTGACCGGGTGGTACTGGAAGTGACGATGCAAGTAGTTTGATCCGGTTGTAGCAAACCCACGTTTCTGCATTGCCTCTGCGGGTTAACTTGATTTGTTGAATTAGAAACAACTGCAGGTGTAGGCTAGTGGAGAGGGGGACTTTGGGGGAGCGTGCCACTGTAGAAATAACGTTTTGGAGACTTCCCTGGTGGTCTGGTGATTAAGAAGAATGCGTTTCTAATGCTGGAGGCGTAGGTTCCATCCCTGGTCAGGGAACTAAAATCTCATATGCCGCAGGGTGTGGCCTTTTTTTTTTACTAATTAAAAAAAAAACGTGGCAAGTTGGTGTTGAAGACATGTAAGCTATTGCTCATGTAATCTTTCATTCTTTCAGGAAGATGCAAAGGCTGCCCAGGTGGCACAATGGTAAAGGAACCGCCTGCCAATGCAGGAGACGTGGGTTCGATCCCTGGTTGGGGAATATCCCCTGGAGGAGGAAATGGCAACCTACTCCAGTATTCTTGCCTGGAAAATTCCATGGACAGAGGGGCCTTGGGTCGCAGAAATTAGGACTTCTGAGCAAGCACGCAAGCATAGAAGGTGCAAAAACCAAACAGGTTTTAAAATGGACCTGAGGATGTAGATAAGCAATTTACAAAGTTACATTGTTCCAAATGGGATTTCTTGAGAAATGCCAGGAGAGCTCTTTTGTCATTGTGACTCATGGCAGGATTATGAGACTGGAGATTCTGCCCTCTGGGGACAAACCAGTAGCCCACACATTTTAACCTGGAAGAATTAGGTCAGTTTTTCTAGCTACTTCACTAGAACTCCGAGTGTTTGATCAGGCTCTCTAATCACGCTGTCATCATTAAAAACTTCTATGAGAAGTATGGTACCATTAGTTGAATTTGTTAATCTGTGGTTCTAAACTGAGCCCTTACAGTTTTCATGTAATATCATGAGGAAACCTTGCTTTGGGTCTTGCTTTACAGTGTTGCTGTATATATGAACAAAAAATGTGTGTCTCTCCACATATTCTGGCCCCTGAACTCTGAAACTGATTTCAAGAACCTTGGGTAGTCCCCCTACCTCAGATAAATTCTGATACAAGTCTGTTGTAGTCTTTTTTTCTGTTATTTCACACTTTTGGTTAGGTGAAAGTGGAAATATTTCAGTAAAGTTAATATTGTGTTCTGTCTGGAAGTGTAGCACCCAGATGCCAGGCAACGTTGTGAGTTGTCGGTAAATGCGAAGTGTTCTTTAGAGCTGGTAATAATTTTCCTAGGAGTAAAAAGGACTGTTTTACAATGCACTTTAAACTCATAACCATAAACAACTTTACTCAAAAACGTTAAGATATCAAAGCATGAGAGGTGATCTGCCTAGTTTCTGTTAATGTTTGGGGGTATTTTGTTCTCAGGTGTGAGAAATATGGGAAGGTAACTTTTTAGTTGTAAAATTACCAATCAACTGTTTGAATTTGCATTCTGTTTTTGATGATGATGGAATACCCATGTTCCATAGTCATGAAGTTTGAGAGAAAAATTCCTAGTTGGATTTGGTTTGGGAAAGAGACCAGGAAAGGACCTCTGGGTGCCCTGTTGGGAATAGGAGTTGAGTAGTGTTGGGACCCGGGTGATAGATTTCATACTTTTTTGTCATGTATTTTTATTGATTATATGTTTTAGAACCTCTCTGTTCAGTAGATCTCCCGTTTTCAGGAGCTGGAGGGGAAAAATAGGATAAGAAATAGATGTGGTAAACATTTGAGTCCATAGTCAACTCCCTGCTGTAGGAGAAAGAAATCAGACAGTTGAAGCACTTGATTCTAATCCAGCTCCTAAAGAGGTATTGTTCTGTATTAACCCACTTGGGGTTAATACAGAAGCTTAGACAAAGGCCAGTAAGAGCACTTAAGGTGCCCTTTTTGACCCTCTCCAGCCTTGTTGTTCCAGTAAAGGCCCTCATTTAACTCTCCATGTCCAGTTCATTTGTATACTTGAGTTCAATTATATACTTAAAATTTGTTCAAGTCCATTTTGAGGATTTTTAGAAATGTTATCTTGATGGGGGGCCAGGTGATATGCTGTCAACTGTATGTAGGTTGTACGGTGATTTCAAAGGTCTTTGTTCTCCTAGCTTGTCATATTTGTATTTTATTATTAAATAATTCTGGGCGCACTGTGTGCAGCTTGCTGGGTCTTAGTTTCGTGGCTGGGGATCCAAACCACGCCCTTGGCAATGAAAGCAAGGGATCTTAACTATTGGACTACGAAGGAATTCCCAGTGTTTTATCGAATACGATATTCTGGGTACTGGTTAGCCTTTTAGGTTTGGTGGTTTTTTATGTATACTTTAAACTGTCATATTGGTGTACAGCCAATTAACAATGTTGCAGTAGTTTCAGGTAAGCAGCAGAGGGACTCAGACATACATATACACGTATCCATTCTCCCCCCAGACTCCCTTCCCATCCACGCTTAGGCTTGCTGCTTCATTTTGTTTGCTTTACAGGATGCACTGCTGAGGTCGGAAGATCTTGGATTCTGTTGGTGCTGGTTAGATGATTTTGGGTGGCCTCCAGAATAAGCATAGTCCACTGTGCTTTGGGACATGTGCATTTCTTTCATTGTTCGTGGAAGAAGAGCGTGATTGTCCCATGGCCCCTAAATCACAGCCTTTGGCTCTTCTGTGCCATTTCTGTACCAGCTTGTCCTGGTACATACTCATTCTGATACGGCGGCTGTTACACAGTGGTGGGCTGTAAGGCTCCCTTTTTGAATGTGAACATCTTAAATAGGAACTCATTAATTGAGAATCAGCACAAAAAATTTGGGGAAAGTAAATTGTGCTCACTGATGGTCCAGGTATAGAAATCAGGTATTTTAATGCTTAGTCTAGCTTTCTTACCTGATTGACTTTAATTAAATGACCAGACCACTGTTTTTGGTGCTGACTGGCATTCTGTGAGCGCAGGGCAAATCTTATGGAAAAATATTATTTTGGAACATTAAAAAAAATTACAGGAACAAAAAGGAAGTTAAATATGAAAGACTAGCGGAAGATGTTCCATTAATTTCCCTCTTCTTTTAAAAAAAACTTATAATTCATTGCTCTAGAAATATGAATAAATATGTACCAATAAAGTTGCATGAAGAAAATTGGCCATTTTCCTATTTCAGCCTTTAAACTTTTCACTGTGCTATTAATTAGATAAATAATGATCAGGAAAAAGTCCTTTTGGCTTAAAGGGACTCCCCCCCACTCCACTGTCACTTAAGGATGTTTTTACTCTCATACATCCTTAGATAATCAGAACTATGTAAAAGCTGAGGTGTGGTTTTTTTTTTGTTTTTTTTTTTGGAGATTGTCTTCATTATCTGATGGTTATCCAGTTGGCTCAGAATTGCAAGGAGCTGTTGATGTCTCATTTCTGGGTTTGTCCCATGACAGTTGTTCTTCAAGGTCTTTAACTTTGACAATAATTTGAGAATTATTGGGAATTCCCAATAATTTGGGAATTTGAGGAGGGGATCATTGAAACATAGCAGTGTTACTTTGGTAAATTACTCATTATAGGAATGGCTTCATTTGAGTCATTTTGGGGACTTATATTAAGCTCTACACTTAGGGTAGGATTCCTCTAGATGAGCCTAATATGATATACTTATTTTTCTGTTTTCATGATTTTATGCCTTCAATTTCCATAGCTTTCCATACAGCCTTTCTTAAATGTTGAAACCACTTTGTTTTGAAGATAGGAAAGCATTGACTATCTTTCTTTGATCCTCTTACTAATCTGGTTCTGCTGCTATTTTGGGTTTAATCTCTTTTGTCCTTATTTCTCCCTTGTTACTTAAGTCTCTTAGATAACAAGGTGTAGGCAACCATCCCCTCCAAATGAGATTTGACACAGCAGAATAATGGGATACATAGTGAGAGGGTTTTTTTTTTTCTTCACACAAATAATATGTCTGTGTGGATGATGTCTGTCATGTCAGCATTTAGAAATTGAGACCCTTCTGAGATTCTTAAACCTGGGACAATGATCATTGACATTTTCATGATGCAGTCTTCTTCTAGCATTCATATTGTGCTGTACAAAGAGGGAGTGTCTTACCTTCACAGGACATTGCTATCCACCCTAGGAACTCAGTCTCATGCTTTTTCAGGGTCACCTAGTGACCTTTAATCTTAAGAGGCTGATTAAGCAGTGGGTCAGAAACTCTGGACCGCTTTGAGTCTTAGAAGGCCGTTAAAAATATTGCCTATAGTCATATAGTTTAATTTTCTTAAAACCATATCACTATGTAATTTTATGAGCCTCTGATGTATTTTTCTCAAGACATTCCTGCCCTTCTTGTTATGTGGTAAGGACATTCAAGAGTCCAGCTTAATTTTTGTTGAAGGGTGCTTTACTAGTCCTCAGCAGGCCATGATTGGTCTATGTGATGCCTGCATTGTTGTTCTCACAGCCAAAGCTAGCTGTGTCTTTACTTTTGCTTTCTCCTCTGCAAGACCTTATTGCCTACTGTAAATTTCCTTCCCTATTTCTCTATGGTTTTTGCAATGGTAGCAGTCAGTCCTGTTTTGCAATGTTTAATTCACATAGAAACTTTTAAAAAATGATTAAACATTTTTCATCAGAATAGCAATATAAATTGACTGGCTAGGGTTATCAGTTGGAAACAGAGAAACTGATACTGGTTAACTTTCTTCAGAAAGGGTTTAATCAGAAAGGTGTTAGACACACAGAGCATTGCCGAAGGCCAAAGAGAACCCGGCTCACTTTGGAGGATAGCCGGTACCCGCTACAGGAATGCCCTGCTTTGGGCAGTGTTGCTGATTTTGTTTCCCCAGATCTGTTGCATTTCTCCCTCCAGATAAGTGAAGAAATCTGAAAGGTCCTGTGCCTTGGGTTATTTCCTCAAGACTCTTACCAGAAGTCTCTGATTAACCTCGTTGGATTAGGTATTAATGTGATCACTGCTAGGGCGTAAGAGGGGGACTGGGCTGTATCTCACCTATTTGGGGGTTCTCCTCAATAGGAAAAGATTTCAGGTGGTCAAAACACAAATGTCCTCATACATAAAAAATCAGAGAACTGGAGTAAACCTTCAAGGAATGATGTGCTCATGTTACAGGTGGAACGGGGGAGCCTTTGGAGGTAAAATGACTTGTAAACCACAGCTTGAGTTGGCGGAGCTGGGGCTAGAACCCAGATCTCTGCACTGTCGTTTGGATGGCTCTAAACTTTTAATCGGGGGTTACTGGTATGGTTTTGAATTTTCGACTTCTAAAGCAGTGTATTAATGTAATCTTTTAATAAGGATTTGAATTATTGAGGCCTACCTCTATATTTATTTTACTCAGTTTATTCTGCGACACTTATTGAGCATGTAATGCTTACCAGGTACTTGCTAGGAGCCATTTTAGTAAAGAGGATAGGCATAAAGATAGATTAATTATAATATAGTGCAGTATGTTTCTGTAGAGGAATAAAAGTAATTGTGTATGGTTAACCCTTTCTTGGAGTTAACCTTGAACTTTGTTTTTTTTAATTTATATTTTAATTTATTGACTGCACTGTGTCTCGGTTACGGCACAAGGGATCTTTAGTTGTGCCATACGAACTCTTACATGTGGGACCTAGTTCCCTGACCAAGGATTGAACCGTGTCCCTTGGCATTGGGAGCACAGAAACTTAGCCGCTGCACCGCCAGGCAAATCCCTTTTTTCGGTTTTTGAAGGTTAAAGAGGAGTAAGAAAGGGCGTTTCAGATGGAACATATCGGTAGGTGGTGTCTTCAGTCTTGAATTGTAAAAGTGACAGAGTCAGCCAGCAGTCTTGCTTTGCTAACTGCTGTTTAAAGATTAAAGGGAAAACAGTGTTTCTTTTTTTTTTAAATGGCGCTGGGACATCTGGAGATGCATTTGCAAAATAGTGAATTTACACCCCATACTTCACACTGTACACAAAAATTAAAATGGGTCAAAGACCTAAATGTAAACTAAAACTTGTGGAAGAAATATAGGCATAAGTTCTTACGATACTGGATTAGGCAGTGGTTTCTTAGATATAACACCAAAAACGTGAACAGTCAAAGAAAAAGTAGATTAATTTGATTTCATCAAAATTGAAAACTTCTGTACAGCAAAAGTTACTCTCAAGAAAGTGGAAAGACAGCCCACAGAGTCAGAAAATATTTGTAAATATTTAACAAGAGACTTTTGTTCAGAATATATGAGGAACTTTTAAAACTTGACAGTAAAGACAACCCAATTTAAAACAAAGATTTCAAGAAGATACACAAATAGCCCATAAGCACATAAAAATATGCTCAACATCATTAGTCATTATACTCACTAGGATTGCTGGAATCAAAAAGATGTACATTAACAAGTGTTTGCAGTGATGTGAAGCCATTGGAACCCTCATACATTGCTGGTGTGAATTTAGAAATGGAAAAACTGCTTTGGAAAATAATTTGGCACTTGCTTTAGTTTCCCAGACCCAGTAAATCTACCCCTAGGAATTTACCAAAGAAACTGAAAGCTTTCATCTGTATACAAGGTATATGCAGATATCTGTAGCAGTATTATGCATAATAGCCAAAAAATAGAAAACACCTGCATGTCCATCAGCTGATGAATGGTTAAACAAAGTGTGATGTATCCATAGGATAGATCCATACAGTGGAATATTATTCAGCCACAGAGCATAAGGCCATATTTTGTAAGATTTCATTTATATGAATTGTCCAGAGAGGCAAACTCTTGGAGACAGAAGTAGGTTAGTAGTTGTCAGGAGCTATAGAAAGTAACTTCTGTGGGTAGAGATTTCTTTGAGGATTGTGACAGTGTTCTGGAATTGGTGGTAATGGTTGTACAACCTTGGGACTACACTAAAAAGCACTGATTTGTATATAGTAAAAGTATAATTTTTATAGCAAGTGAATTATCTCTCTTTAAAATAAAGGAGGAAAAATATGTGAGTACTCTTACAATGTAATAGGAAGACAACCGAATTAAACAACTGGCAAAGGGTATCAAATGACATTTCATAGGCATAAAATGTGAGAGCTAATTATATGGCTAGTATTAAGCACTTTACACGTAAATTTAATTTTTATAATCAACCTTTGAAGTGTAGGTACTATTATCATCTTCAATTTACAGGTTAAGAAATAGGGATTGTTAAGTGATTTAATATTCTCGTTGATGAATGTTAGACTGGGATTCAGACTCAGAACTCGTATTTTTATTCCCTACACTTTATACTGTTTAAAACCCACACCGCTCTGTGTAAGTCTTTGTGTGGCTAATTCATTTTTCAGGGCTGACTCCAACCATCCCACCATGCCTGTTGTTTTTCTCCTCTCCAGATCCATTGATGAGATGAAACGGTTGGAAGAAATGTCAGGTATGTTTCGGAGCTCTGGAGTTGAGTGCCACCCCCCAGAACCAAAATCCCAGACGGAAGGGGTTGAAGATTCAGGAGGCAAAGAGCAGCCATGGGAGATGGTGATGGATAAGAAATACTTCAAGCTGTGGCGGCGCCCCATTTCAGGCACCCACCTTTACCAGTACCGAGGTGAGTCCCACCCGGCTGCTGGGGGTGTGTTTCGCCCGGCGGGTGCCTGGCACTCTGTTCTCTTACACTCTCCATTCTGGTTTTGTCCCAGGAGCACTGCCCTGGTGTGCTGTTGTTTTTCCTCTCCCTGATAACAGGGATCATGGCATCCAGTCCCATCACTTCATGGCAAATAGATGGGGAAACAGTGGACACAGTGGCTGACTTTATTTTTCTGGGCTCCAAAATCACTGCAGATGGTGATTGTAGCCATGAATTTAAAAGACGCTTATTCCTTGGAAGGAAAGTTATGACCAACCTAGACAGCATATTAAAAAGCAGAGACATTAGTTTGCCAAGAAAGGTCCGTCTAGTCAAGGCTATGGTTTTTCCAGTGGTCATGTATGGATGTGAGAGTTGGACTATAAAGAAGGCTGAGCGCTAAAGAATTGATGGTTTTGAACTGTGGTGTTGGAGAAGACTCTTGAGAGTCCCTTGGACTGCAAGGAGATCCAACCAGTCCATCCTAAAGGAGATCAGTCCTGGGTGTTCATTGGAGGGACTGATGTTGAAGCTGAAGCTCCAGTACTTTGGCTACTTGATGCAAAGAACTGACTCATTTGGAAAGACCCTGATTGAGGGCAGGAGGAAAAGGGGACGACAGGATGAGCTGGTTGGATGGCATCACCGACTCGATGGCCATGAGTGCGGATGGACTCCGGGAGTTGGTGATGGACAGGGAGGCCCGGCGTGCCGACTCATGGGGTCACAGAGAGTTGGACACGACTGAGCGACTGAACTGATGACAGGCGTCTCCTTGTCTTTGTTACACTCTGCTAATGGTCGCCTCTGCATACTTTGCTGCCCCAGTGTGACTTCTGGTTTCTGAATCTGCCTTTAAGAGCTGCACGTCAGTACTCTGCCATTGAAATGCAGTTACGTGATAGGAATAGAGCGGGTGATGAGTGTGGCAAACCTTGCTTATTCTCTGTTCTAGTGTTTGGAACCTACACGGACGTGACACCACGGCAGTTCTTCAATGTTCAGGTGAGTACGTTTCTCCTCCCAGATGAGGAGCTGCTAAGCCTAGAAGTCCTCTTGCCATCGTCCACATGAGTGCTCTCTCTGACTTATAAGATGTTGACTTCAGTCCATTCATCTCTCTGCCCCTGATTTCACGTCAGATAGCCTCTGGGTGAGCCTTTATCTTACAGTTTGCCTGCTGGGGATGAGGCCAGTTCTGCTCTTTATAAAACTGTTGGGAAGATCAAATAGAGGAAGGATTTGAGTGCTTTAATTTATTTTATAAGACTTTATAGTTTTTTACCCCTAAAGAGTTTGAGGGTAAGTTACATACCTTTTATTCCAAAACCCTTCAGTGTGTATTTCCTAAAAAACTGGACATATTCTCCTACCTAGCCATGGTAGCATGATAACAAAGTCAGCAAAATTAACTGATGCAACTCTGATAAATCTTTGTATTCCAGTTTTACCTGTTGGCTTAGCGATGTCCTTCCCCTGCAGTATATAGATGCAGTCAGGACTTAGCAATCTGGAACTTGTCCACAGTAAAGGTGTTTGTTTAATAAAGATAAGAGTATGTGTTCAAAGACTCTGTTCTTCCTTGTGGGGAAATAACAGAAAAGAGGAGCTGGGATCACCTAGAGTTCTACAAAACTTGTTTTTTCCTTCTTGGAGTTCTCATGTTTTACTGGACTTTGGGTAACTAGTTTGGTGATTACAATACTCACTGCTAACACACAAGTGCATGCTTTCCCCTAAGCACTGAATTCTGTCAATCTGTATTGAATTTTTGTTGATTTGAATGTGTATGATATGTGTCTTACTTGGAGATTCCTTAGTTCTTAGTGATGTAGAGATTTTTAAAATAATTCAGCTGGTATTTGTGTGAGGTGTCTGTCTGTACTTTTGGACTTTTTGTCTGTTTAAAACCTTTTGGAGTTATTTCACCCTTACAAATTTCTATCACTGTTTACTGTATTTTCTCTAGACAGGTCTATGACAATATCTTTTTCTTACACTTGTGGGTTTTTTTTAAGATTCACTTTCAAAGTAATGGGATTGGCCTACAGGAAGGGATTTTATTAAAGGACTCATCTGCAGTAGTAACACAGCTGCGTCTTTGACACTTGGCCACTGCCCTTAGGTCAGATCACTTTTTCAGAAGGCTCTTGAGTAAGAGGCCCGCTCCTCTGGAGAAGTCTTCTGTGGCTTTGTTTTGGATTTCTTGGGTCTTCATGGTCTTTGCTCTTTCTGTAGCTGGATACAGAATATAGGAAAAAGTGGGACGCCCTGGTGATCAAGCTGGAAGTGATTGAGAGGGATGTGGTCAGTGGCTCTGAGGTTCTTCACTGGGTGACCCACTTTCCCGTGAGTATCGTCCCTCTGGTTTTGCTTTGGTCACGTCCACATGAGACAGTGCCCTGATCCTCCCACCCCCCCTCTTCTTTAGTACCCGATGTACTCACGGGATTATGTGTACGTTCGACGGTACAGCGTGGATGAGGAAAGCAACGTGATGGTGCTGGTGTCACGGTACGTGTGCTGAGCAGGGGTCCTGCTGAGTGCCTGCAGCTTGGCCTTCATTCACATGGGTCTGGTGGGAGTCTGCTTGTCTTGTGAGTGGAGCTGGGGCGCCGTGCGTCCCAGCGAGAATGTGACTGTCTCAGAGGGCTGAAGGGATGCAGACCTTTCATCAGAGTAATCCTCCAGTTCCCTAGTGCTGATGATTAAAGAGAGAGTAATCCTTCAGTTCCTTAACGCTGATGCTTAAAGAGACACTGTCTTCTTCAACACAAAGCCTGCTGAGACAGGAAACACCAAGTTAGCGCACTCTGTGTTTAGAAGTTGGTGTGTATTCATTCATGACTTTTCTATGCAGCCATTTAAAAGTTAAGAGGCTGCCTTTACTTCTTAACTCCAGCTCCGGTGGTCCTGTGTATAGACAGTCCTCAGTTCTCTCTTCTCTCCTTGCCAGTGCTGTGGAGCACCCCAGTGTGCCAGAGTCTCCAGAATTCGTCAGGGTCCGATCATACGAGTCCCAAATGGTTATCCGTCCACACAAGTCATTTGATGAGGTGAGTTGTACATCATCCGGGATGTGATGGGTTGGTGGAATTTTCTCAGGGAATGCCTTTGGTCTGAACTGGGGAGGGCATGCTGGTTCTCCAGCTTGGCTTGCATCGGATCCACCGGAGCTTGCTTAAGCAGTGCTGGGCTGGAGCCTGAGAATCTGCACGTCTTAAGCTCCCAGGGGAGGCTGGTGCTACTGGTCTGGGAACCACACTTCAGGACCCCTCCTGTGGAGTGGTGTACCTGGAAAACCCTTGAGACAAAGTAGTGGTGACCCCTTGGCTCCTGTTACCTGAGGGGCAGTCATGAGAAGACGGCGGCCCTGACTCATACAGGCTTGTTGGCAGCGTTCTGAGGAACCAGAGCAAGCTACCGTTCATCAGAATTTCCCCACAGTGGGCAGAACACGTAACACATTTTTGGACTCCTGTTCTGTTTCCTTATCAAGGCTGTCTGCTTTCTTAAACATTTTATGACCTTTCTTTGCAAAGAATATTTTCTTCAACTTAGTGTGGTGTTTTATTTTTGATGTTTTAGCCAAACCTCTGTGGAGCGTACATATTGATTGTGGTGGTTGCTGTTTTTAGTCCTGTTTACTTTGAAATCACTGTATTTCTCCCCATTGGTTACTTATGTTTTAGAGCTGTATGTTCTCTTAGCCGTCCTTTTGTTTTCAGCAAGTCGTTTTATTTACACCACCTATATAATGGGGCTCTTCTAAGTGTGACAGAAACCGTGGTTTGCCTCAGTCAATGTGGTGGTTTACGGGGAGCTGTATGTTGGCGTTTGTACTGTTTAGAGCAATGTGGTTTTTTTTTTTTTTTTTGTTTTTGCACATGGGATCTTCACCACCAGGGATCGAACCCCTGCATTGGAAGCTCAGAGTCTTAACCAGTGGCCCACTGGTGAAGTCCCATAGAGCAGTGTTCTTCAAACCATCAGCTGCTACCTGCTAGTGGAAGACAGACTTAATTAGTGCTTGAAAAGGAATAAATAGAAACTGAATGTATGCATACTTTATGGAACTTTTGTTTGATTACATATGTAAAGTATATGTGAGAGAGAGGCTGAGAAAGAAAGAACTTGGTTCGCAATGTAGAAAGTATTGTTTCCAGTGTGTTGTAAGTTAGTACATTTAAATATGTTTCAAAGTCCTTGCATTAGAAGCAATACTGTTGCTATTGCCTGGGCAAGCTGGGGACTGTGAGAGTTAGAATTATGCCTCATGCTTTTCTTTGATGTTGCTTCTGCAATTTGAACCTTATCCTTGTATTTCCTATGTGGGGGGGAAAATGCCTCGAGTCCCAGCATTACTGCCTTTGGAAACCCTGACCTTGAAATAGCTAAGGCAAAGGTGGGCCACCAGCGGAGTGTGTTGTACCAGTAAATAGCTTCTTTCAGCTGAGGTGGCAAGCTGAGGTGGGGGAACAGTATGAATTGTCTGTGTAAGTATTAGCACGTTGTGACAAGCTCTTAGGAGAAAGGTAAGACTTGAGTTGGTTCTTGTAAAAAAGCAGCCTCTAGGTAGAGGAAAACGGGAAGGACCCTGGAGGTAGAGGACATGATTCCACGATTCAGCCGCAGACAAAGGAAGGAGGGAACCTTGGATGCTGAGAGACTCAGTGCTTAGAGAGGAAGGCAGAGTGTAGGGAGGAGTGGTGATTACCTTGACTGTGTATAGAAGATACTTGAAAGCCAGGCAGCTGAGTTTGGATTTGCCAGATGGAACGTAGATCCTGAGCCAGGGTGTGGTGTTCTGTTTTATTGTGGCTCTGCTGCCTGATTACAGGACCTCAGTTCCCTGACTGGGATTGAACCCAGGCCATGACAGTGAAAGCCTGGAATGCTCACTGCCAGGCCATCATGGAACTCCCCAGTTTCCCTTTTTATCACGGAAAGTTTGAGATGTAGACGAAAGATGGAGAAGTGGAGAGAGTAACATACACGGACTCTGTCCTCCTTCGACTCCGTCCGTGACCACACTCTTGGCCAGACTTGTTTTATCTGCACTCTTTCTGGTCACTTGCCCACAACCCTGATTTTTTTGAAGCAGATCCTGGTTTTGCTATAGAAGAACCAAAAAATTCCTCTATACATATTTTAGTATTTATCTCAAAAAGAAGAGAGATTTTTTTGAAAACATAATATTGTATTCCCTAATATCTAATATTGGTAGTCTTCAAGACTTCCTGAACATCCATGAGTTTTTTGTGTTTATTTGAATCTGGATTACAGATGAGATCCAGATATTGAAATGTGTTCATACCGTAGCTTTGCATCTATATCTTGAGTTCTCCCTCCTTTTTTCCCCCTTGGAATTGTATTTATTGAAGAAGCAGTTTCTTTGTCCTGGATTTTGCTGGTTATGTTGTCATAATGTTGTCTAACATGTTTTTCTGTCCCCTATATTCCCTGTATGTTGGTGTTTAGAGCTAGAGGCTTGAACAGATTGAGGTTATTTGCTTGGAGCAAGACTGCTTTATTAAAAGGTACATGATGTCTGATATTGCCTTTTTATACAGTTCGTAGGGTTCTCATGGCAAATATACTGGAGTGCTCTGCCATTCCCTCCTCCAGTGATCACATTTTGTTAGAACTCTCCACTATGAACTGATGGTCTTGCGGCCCTGCGTGGCATGGCTCATAGCTTCACTGAGTTAGCAAGCCCCTTTGCCACGACAAGGCTCTGATCCCTTTGTGAATTTGGAGGTGATTGATGAATATTACTCAGCTCAACTATTTTATTAGAAGTTACAAAATACTATTTGTATGAACTCTTCATTCTTTCTTCACTTATTTCCATTTATTAGATGACATACTTGAAAGTTGCTCAGTCATGTCCAACTCTTTGCAACCCATGGCCTATACAGTCCATGGAATTCTCCAGGTCAAAATACTGGAATGGGTAGCTGTTCCCTTCTCCAGGGGAATTTTCCCAACCCAGAGACTGAACGCAGGTTTCCTGCATTGCAGGCAGATTCTTGACCAGCTGAGCCACCAGGGAAGCCAGTACTTGAAAGTTTATACATTGACTATCTGATTTCCTATAGTTCACAGAGGAAAGGGAAATAAGAAAGATGCTGATTTGTTTCCTTCGTTTACTAATTTTTAAAATATTGAATTGGTTCTTTCAACAAGTAGTCCTCCAAAGGTTAAAGTTTTTTTTAAAGAAATGATGGGACTTACCTGGTGGTCCACTGGTTAAGACTCATACTTCCAATACAAGAGGCGTGGATTCAGTCCCGCGTGCTGTGTGGTACGGCCAAAAGAAAAAAAGAGATGCTGTTAGAACCTCAAAAGTTTAAGCATATCTGGTTTATTTTATAGTCACTTTTGTCTGGGTCCCTCTTATTGGCCAGAGTCCTTCTGACTTGACCTCGGAAATTCCTCTGTCTCCTGGTGCTGCGTTTCAGGCTCACCTTCTATAGTTTCAGTTGTGAATCTGAAAATGAGCATTGCTTCTAGGAGTCTTAATACCACACTTTGGCGTCTAAAAGTTCTCATATTTCTGGGCCTTAAGAGTAATTTAGCGTACATCCCTGTTCTTTCTACCCATTTAATTCCTTCTTCCTGATGGCAACTGTTTTCAGTTTTGACTTTTTTCAGTATAGGCAGTAGTGTGTGAGAGCCCAGGACTTCAACTTTTCAGTGCCAGTGTTTTATGGGAAGGATCATTTCAAGTTTTTATATGTGTTAGCTCAGATAGTCTCCTAGCCAGCTTTTGTGGTGTCACTATTCCCACTGTGCAGGCTTCACCTCTCCTTCCTCTTTACCTCTGTGGTATTCAGTCTGTATCTCTGTTACAGCACCTGTCTATCCTGTTATTGGAAGCTCCTGAGGGCAAGGACTAGTGTATTCTTATTTCCTGTATAGTGCCTAGCACAGTGCCCAGCCACACAGCAGACGTTCAGAGAGCTGTTGAGGAGATGAATAAAGGACTCAGCCTTTCACCCAGGGAACGAAGAAGGTGGGCTTTGGTGTAAAGGCGCGAGTCAGTGCTGCTGTCCACAGCTGTGGCCAGTTTACTTTGAAAAGTGCAGACTTGGGGCCTCCATGGCAGTCTGTTGGTTAAGATTTTGCCTTCCAGTGTAAGGGGTTTGGGTTTGACCTGATTGGAGAGCTAAGATCCTGTAGCCAAAAACCCAGAACATAAAACAGAAACAATAACAAATTTAATAAGGAGTTTTTAAAAGTGGTTCTCTCTTACCCTTTGGGTGGAGCATATTTGCTTCAGACCTCTCTGGGGATCGGGACCCCTGTAAACCTCCTTAATCTTTGCCTTCAGTGTACCAGTGAGAGGGCTGGGTCAGTGAGAGAGGGTGCCTGGCCCTGTGGTCAGGATTCTGGGTTCATCTTGGTTCTGGCTGAATATGTGGGTTAGCTTGAGCAAAGTCCCTTCACCTTTTTGTGCTCAGTTTCCTCATCTGTAAAATGAGGATTAGCAGCATCTACATTATAGGATTGTTGTGAGGAGCTGAAGCAGTTCCTGACACATAGTTGTAAGTGCCATGTAAATGTTTGATGCTAGTGTTAATAGTGGTAGTAGTAAGAGTTAATGTCATTTCGATAAAGGTTAAGATATTTAAACATGGTGGGGTATGTGTTGAGGTCTACCTCCACATTCTAAGATTGACTAGAAAGACACATAGGACCCAGCTGACAGTGTACTCATGGCTAAGATTCATCACAGAGGTGGGAGGATGCCCAGCTGGATCAAAAGGGGGAGATGCAGGCAGGGTCTGGAGGAATCCCCGCAGGCTCCCCACGCTCCCTGTCCTGTGAGGGCTCTTGGAATGCATCCTCTTCCAGCCACAGAAAAGCAGCAACATGTGTGATGATTCTGCCTGGAGAAGCCCAGTGGAGACTCGGCGCCCAAAGTCGGTACTGGGCGTTGCTCACACAGGCACCCTCTGCCTAGCACATCCTACAATCCCAGAGCACAAGGGGAGAGCAGGGGCTCAGCGGGAAGCTCATTGTCTGCACAGAGGAGGCACAGGGAGCCCTGGAATACTTAACCATTGACCAGGGTCAGGCAGGCACCAAGTTCCCAGACACCACTGGGGCAGCCTCACTAGATAGTAACCTCTCAAGTCTTCAGTGTTAATTCTGTTCTGCTCAGGGTGAAAAAAATGCTGCTCTCCACCCCAGGGTCCAATCTTGGTTATTCTGTGGCACTGGGTATGGAGGCTGTGAGGGGTAATTTGGGTACCTTCATCGTTGCTGTTTTTCTTTTCCAGAACGGCTTTGACTACTTGCTGACATATAGTGACAACCCCCAGACCGTGTTTCCTCGCTACTGCGTTAGTTGGATGGTTTCCAGTGGTGAGTGGGTGCTTGTGCACAAGGCTGGGTATCTGAGCTGAACGTTTTATTTTTCTCTAGCTTCTCAGTGGCTTCAGGGAGGTTAACACTTATTTCAAGGGAGGCCTTCCGAGTTCATTGTTGAATACTGTCTTGAAGGTAGTGAAGCCTCCGGCTGCAGTTTGGAGGGATAAGCATTCTGGAGTCCCAAAACGAAGCCTATGCCCAGAGGTGAATCGAAGAACGTTTGCTTAATACACACTGTGTACATTGATGCATGTACAGATTTTCTTCTTAGATCGTGTCGGAAGCCTTAACACATGTGGCTATAGGACAGTCCACTGGAGAAAGGGGCCGCCACCCTTCTTAAAGGCAGCAGCGCATGGCTGCTGTGACTGCATTTTTCCTGGCCAGTCTCTTCCCTTAGAAACAGCTTCGTGAGACTTTCTCTCTTGTTCTCTGTAAGCGGTGTCTTACCCTTCAGGGAGGAATGGAGAGGAGATGAGGTGTTTCTACTGTTTGACATTTTTCAGCAAAATTGGCTGTGCCACTGATAAGTGATGTTTGAATCACATAAAAGAGAGCCTTTGGGGGCTTAGGTGGCTTGATCAATACCCCTTTTCAAAGGATCCCAGAGGTCCTGGGTGGTTTTCACTCCGTATAAGTTGGTTGTTTATCAGCGAGGCTGTGATCTTTATGAGGAGGCATTGACTTCCTACCTGGAAAGAAACAGGCCCTGCTAATTTTGAGCCTGGTGGCTCAGTGGTAGAGAATCCACCTGCGGATGCAGGAGACTCAGGTTTGATCCCTGGGTCTGGAAGGTCCCCTAGAGAAGGAAATGGGGAAATGGAACTCACTCCAGTGTTCTTGCCTGGAAATCCCATGGACAGACTTACAGTCAATGGGATTGTAAAGAGTCAGACACGACTGAGTGTCGAGAACAAAGAAAGCATAGTGAGCCTGCTGGTTAGTGTGCCCGCCCACCCAGATTGCCCTCTCTCCCAACAGGCATGCCAGATTTCCTGGAGAAGCTGCACACGGCCACTCTGAAAGCCAAGAACATGGAGATAAAAGTGAAGGACTATATCTCATCTAAGCCTTTGGAAGTGGGGAGTGAGGCCAAAGCCGCCACCCCATCTTCTGAGCGCAAGAGTGAGGGCGGCTGTGGGCCTGCCCGCATCGAGTACGCTTGACAGGCCCTGGGGGAAGTGGGGCCAGGCAGGTTCCAGTCCAGTCTAGACATCATCATGCCGTTTGCTGTGGAACAGGGTGGGTTCAAAGGGGTCTGCTGTGGCCACCACTGCGGGCTGATTCAGTACTGCTCTCAGAGCCCTGCTGCTCTGTATCGGAACAGAAGGAGGAGGCATCAAAAGGGCCTTGTCACATTCTTGGGCCACGTGTTTTGAAACTGGCGTTTCCTGGAGCGCCTCTGGAGCCAGCCTTACCTCAGGCCGGAGGGAACAGCATCCTTTGCTTTTTCTACCCACATTCCGTTCTCAGCCTCGGTTCTGCAGCACTTTGGGTGGGTTTCCTTCGGTTCTGAAGGTCCAGCTGGACCACGTGGACGGTTGAGTCTCCAGTGAGGGGTCGTGGCCGGGGGCACTCTCTGCCACAGTCCTGGTGTCAAGGGGGATGTGAACTGTCGCTTGGCAGCGTAAGTGCCTTGTCCTCACCTTCCCCTGTCTGTAGGGACATAAAGTTTGTTCCAAGAAATGTCAATCTCCACCTCCCATTGCCATTCTCCACCCAAAGCAGTTTCCCTGGGTCAGCCGGTTCTCCGGTGTTCATGTGCTGTGTCCGTCTGGGCCACTGCCTCCCCTGTAGCCCATTTGCCAAGAACGCCAGGAAGCTAACGCTGTCATACAGTGACTCGTCATCAGTGTTTTCGATAGGATCAGTGGAGATGCTCAAAATATTATCCAGTTTAGCTTTGTGTGTTGTGTTTTTTTTTTAACTTTTGTGTTAAAAACGGCAGGTGGAATTAGGAAATGGAATAGGATTTTTTTTTCCATAGTCTGGACTGTATAGACAGCACCATTTTGATTCAAGCATTATTTTTACACTTTGGGTTTGATTTGTTGCCCACAAGTAGGCCATCTTGGAAGGCTGAAGGCAGAGGGCTGGGGGTTGGGCACCTCCCTGGAAGCTTTCAGAGCTACAGACAAGCTGTGTGAGCAGACAGATGCAGTCGGTCCCAAATGCTCATATAAGGGGGATGTGACTCGTGTGACCCTGTGAAAAACTTTTCGCCTTCTGAGATAAAATTCACGCAAACCACACTGTTCCGATAAAGTCACAGTCAGATGGGATGGGCCTGGCCTGGCTAACGGGAAGTATAGTCATGCTGCAGTCTGACTGGCAGCTTCGGGACGGGCTTCAGGGCTTCAGATCCTCCTCCTCCCCCTTATTTCTTAAAATATGAATGACTAGATTTCCCCCACCCCACTTGCTACACTTTTGTGTTGCTGAAAGAAGAGTGAAAGTGGAGATTAAGCCCCTTAACCTTTTTGTGGCCTAAGTTTTGTGCCAAGGAAATGCCTGCCCCACTCTTTGACGTCTTGCAATCTCTGCGTCGTCAGCACACCAGAGGGGTGCCTCAGACAGTCCCGCTTCTCTTCATTGGTTGTGTCTCCCTCCTCATCCCCAGGGATGAGTCCCTGGGTTGCGTTGGAACTGAGCGCCTGTGACTGTTGGGACAGGGGTGGTATGGGCAAGTGCCGTGAGTACACTTGAGCAAAGGAGCTGTGCGTTGCTCATGTGCTTTTTGGCAATCTGACTCTGCACTTGGTGTTGGTTTGTACAGTTACTTGCGTCATTGTAATGATTTCACTCCTGACTGTGACGTTTTTACCAAATGCGTGAATAAATACATAAGGATTGGTATGAAGGAATGTTCTTTGGACGTACGTTGTCAAGGAAGTCTTGCATACTGGGCTTATTATTTCTCCTGATCAAAAAGCGTATTCCTGCCAGCAGAGTTAGCACATGGAAGCAGCAAGGTTTGGTCTTCTGGCAGTAACTGACACACCACCCACCACCTTGTCTATAGACTATAAGGCCTTTCCAGGTGACCAGATTGGCAGTTGAAAACAAACCACCCGTTTCCACTTCCTCGTCTGAATCCACTGGTAACCCACACCCTTTGCTTTAAAAGGATGGACTTGGGAGCAGTGTTAGAAGAGCATCAGGGCCTCTGGCCTGGGTCTGGAGCCCTTGAGCCCTGGAGCCAGAGAGGGGCAGGGGGCCCCAAAGCCCAGGGCATGGTGGGAAGTGAGGTCACAGGCGGTTCTGGGATGCAGGTTGGTGCAGGTGCCAGCTCCATTGAAGACTCTGAGCACACGATGAGTTTTGAGTGTGTGTGTGATGTTGCCTGTGGGAGACATGAGGTGAACACGAATGCATGCCCAAGACCGTGGTGGCTCCTCCACAGTGCTGGGAAGCCCTCAGCTAGCAGGCCTCCTGTTAGAGGGCGTGGACTGTGGGTACATGCGGGCCTGTGCAACACACAGCTCGGTGCTGGCCTGCGCCCTGCTTTGCACCCTGCCCGCTGTCCAGGCTGTGTGTGAACACTTGCACAGAGAAGCGGTTGGGTTCCTAACTGAGAGCAGCGTTTATGCTGCCAGACAGCTCCAGCTTTCAGGAAGTTCTTTACATTGACGCCAAGTGGGCCTCATCCTGTCTACTGAAGGGTCAAGCCCTGAGCTTGAAGCAACACTGGAAAACTCTCCTGCGGAAGAGCCCTTCATTTTCCTGAAGGCAGTGCTCATGTGACAGCTTTTCCCAGGCTTTGTGTCACCAGCAACTTTAAAACTCCTCCAGCTTTTCCAGTACTTCTCTGGTGGTCCAGTGGTCAAGACTCTGCCTTCCAGTGTAGGGCGTGTGGATTTGATGCCTGGTGGGGAGCTAAGATCCCCCAACCTAGTAGCCAAAAAACATGAAACAGAGGCAGAAGCAGCTTTGTAACAATTCAATAGAGACTTTGAAAATGGTCCACGTCAAAAAAGTTTTTAAAAATTCAACTTTTTAATTTGAACAATTCTATACATACAAAAAAGCTGAAAGAGTACTTACTGCTAATAAAGCCTGGTATACCCTTCGCCTGCCTCTGCTGGCTGCCAGCCCTTCTGTACTGTGTGCTTTATCTTCCCTGTATACACTTTGCTCTGACGGGACTGTGTCCTAAAATGGGCATGCATGCTGGGGCCCTAACCCTCAACATGATGGAGATAGGTCTTTGGGAAGTGATTAGTTTTGATGAGGTCATGAGGGTAGGTCCCCATGACAGGATTAGTGCCCCTTGCACTCATTGCTGGGAGGAACATGAAAAGCTGGAGAGCTCTCACCAGGGACAGAATAGACCAGCATCTCAACCATGGCAGTTGAGCCTCCAGAGTTGTGAGAAATCTTGTCTAAGTCACTCTTGTTTGTGGCACTTCGTTACAGTGGCCCAATTAGACTAATATACTTTTTCGTGACCATCTGAAAGTAAATTGCGAACATTTCATTAAATACTTGAGCATGGGTTTTGTTTTTTGTTTTTCGGCCTTGCAGTGCAGCATGCCGTATCTTAGTTTCCTGACCAGGGATTGAACCTGTGCCCTATGCAGTGGAAGCATGGAGTCCTAACCACTGGATTCCCTGGGGAGTGCCTGAGCATGCTTTTTTTTTTATAGTATTATAGTAAAGATACTCTGTGTAAGCTATGCTGCAAATAGCATACAGATAAACTGTTGTACATAATATCTCATAGTTCATATTAACTTCCTTGGTTGCTCCCTAAATGACTCGAGCAACCCATCCCCCAGATTAGTATCCTATTAAGTATTTGTTGCATTTGTGTCCTTTGTCAAGAGCAGCCAAGTAGCTAAGTTGGCAGCCTGCCCTTTGTAATGTGGCTTCATGGGTGCTTAAGATAATTTACTGCCTGCCTGTCCCGTGCTCAGTTGTGTCCAACTTTTTGTGACCCTGTGGACTGTAGACCACCACCCCCCCGCCAGGCTCCTCTATCCTTGAAAATTCTCCAGGCAAGAATACTGGAGAGGATTGCCATTTCCTCCTCCAGGGGATCTTCCGGACCCAGGGACTGAACCCGTGTCTCTTGTGTCTTCTGCACTGGCAGGTGGATTCTTTACCACTGCGCCACCTGGGAAATCCTTAGTGAAATGTAGTTTTCAAACTGTTGGGGAACTCCCATAGCTGGCCCCTACCCTGGGCTACTTGCCCCAGAACTGCAGATGCTGACATGGTGCACTGTCAGGTAGCCTAAAGGGTACAACGTGGGCGGCAGCTCCCTTGGTCTGCATGCTACTAACGTAAGCTAAAGTGCCGTTAATTTGTCGCCTGTCTTGTCACGCTGTTGGCTCCTGTTGTGCTTGGGATAGCACAGTCACTGAGCACCTGCTGTGGCCCGCACTGTGCCTCATGCTTTCGTGCAAGATGACTTATAATCCTACCTACAACAGCTCTGTGAGAATGTAGCTATCCCTGTTTTATAAGCAGGAAATGGCATCAGAAGTTAAGTAATTTTCCTGCTCAAAGTCACACAGGAAGTGACAGAGCCAGGGTGCAGACCTAATTTTGACCCTACAAAGGCTCCTCTGGCAAACGACTTCAAGCTGGGCTAGTTTCTCATAGGTGGCATGTTCGAATCTTTCCCAGGGCTGTTGACTTACCTTGGAACCTGGATTGTGGGCTTTCTTTTCATCCCCCTGTGTTCAATTTTATGTGGTCTTGCCCTACTGCCAGCTCCATTATCCAGTTACCTGTTGTTTGATGGTGCTCTTTCTATGAGTATTAGAAGCAATAAATACAATTTCTCTAAATTATTTCTCTAAATATTATTTCTCTAAATAAGATTTCAGGATGTACACCACTAGCATGACACACGGATTAATAGGAAGAAGTGGGGCAGTTTTCTTGGGGTCCTTGTGAGGTAGCATTTTCTAAAAATGTTTACTCACAAACTAGTCTCTGAACCCAGCATAGTAGGACAGGAGTTTGGAAATTCTTTTCAAGATGAAAACATCCTTCAGAAAACCTGAGAACCCTGATTTCTAACAAATAACCTTGAGAAGGATCTTAAAAAATTAAAGGGACTTCCTGGTGGTCCAGTGGTTGAGTCCACCAGCCAGTGCGGGGGACACAGGTTTGAGCCCTGGCTGGGGAAGGTCTTGCATGCCTTGGAGCAGCTGAGTCTGTGGGCCACAGCTACTGAAGCCCTCATGCTTAAGAGTGCGTGGTCCACGACAAGAGCAGCCACTGCAATGAGAAGCCTATGCTCAGCAGTGAAGACCCCGTGTGGCCATAAATAAATTAAAAACATTATAAGCTCTGTATGGAAGTGATTTTGATGTAAAATGTGCTTATTTTTATAAGCCTCAGTAGTACTAGTAAGAGTGTCATTTCAAAGGAACTCTCAGGCTACACACACCCACAGTTGCTTTAATGACCTCATTCTAGTTGGGTCCACAGATGAACTTAACTTTTTCAGACAGGTGACTTACAAATGATCTAACTTTATCATCTATTTTTAAAGAGCCTGAAAGTGAAAAGTGTTAGTCACTCAGCTGGGTCCAACTCTTTGGGACCCCATGGACTGTAGACGCCCCCCAGGTTCCTCTGTCCATGGAATTCTCCAGGCAGGAATACTGGAGTGGTTGCTATTCCCTTCTTCAGGGGATCTTCCTCACCCAGGGATCGAACCTGGATCTCCTGCACTGCAGACAGATTGTTTATCATCTGAGCCACCAGGGAAGCCTAATTTTTAAAGAGCCTAACCACACCTAAAAAGATAGTGTGGTTGTTTGAAAGCAGTAGTGTTTGGGTGTTTTTATGGTTAACACATTTTATCATATCTTAAAACTCTGCTGGGCACATGAGTTAGGATTATGTTCAGCTTTGAGGGACAAGACTGACGTTGATATTCTTTCTGAATGTCACTGGTCCAGACATGGTGACTCCCCGCGAGTCCCGTGGGTCCTCCCAGACCCAGGCTCCTGCCTCACAGGGGGTTGAAGTCAGTTACATCTAAATCTGGAAGGTGAGACCAAGTGTTGTGTTATCCGTCTGAATGTATTATAGTTTGTCTGTGCTCAGCCTAAAAGGAGGAGTTCCCTAGCAGAGGAGCATCACTAGAGAAGGGAGCTGCCTCCGCTCACTGCCTGTAGGCTCGTTCCTCCTTTAGCCATTGTGTCTGTGCTCTGCCAGCAGGAGGCAGCAGGGGGAAAAGAGACCATCTTTTCCCTGAGGACTTCCAGGGTGGCACACCATTTCTCCTTACAGGCTGGCGACCAGAACTTAAGCCAAAGGCCATGCCCCACTGCTGACAAGTAGGCTATCTTTAAGCCGCCATGTACCCAGTAAAAATCCAGAGGTCGTTTTGCTGAGGAAGAAGGAGTGAGCGGAAATGGGGACATTTGGCAGGCTTTGCCAATTTATAGCTAAAATAGAGCTACAGTCACTTGCAAGATTCAGGACTTTGTTAAAAAGGCAATAAAGGCAGGAGATATTCTAGTTTCCTAAGGCTGCTATAGCAAAGTACCACGGAAATCCCCTGGCAGTCCAGTGGTTAGGACTCCGTGCTTCCACTGCAGGGGACCCCAGTTTGATCCCAGGTTGGGGAACTGAGATCCTTTTGCCACAGAAAAGAATTAGAGCCATCTTTGTTTATTCTCACAAGATCCCAGGGCACTAAGGTCCTGCATGCCTTGCAGTGTGGCCAAAAAACCAAAGTGAAGCAAACAAACAAGCAAAGTATCGGGGCTTCCCTGGTTGTCCGGTGGTTAAGAATCTGCCTTACAATGCAAGGGACACTGGTTCGATCCCTGGTCCGGGAAGATCCCACATGCTGCGGGGCAGTTAAGCCCATGTGCCACAACTGTTGAAGCATGAGGGCCTAGAGACTTGCGTTCGCAGCAAGAGAAGACACCACAATAAGCCTGAGCACCCACCTAGAGCATAGTCCTCACGGCAACTAAAGAAGGCCTGTGCATAGCAACAAAGACCCACCGCAGCCAAAAAATAAATCTAAAAAAAAATCCTACCCCCCCCACCTCAAAAAAAAAGTATCACGAACTAGTGGCTTAAACAACAAAAAAGGCATGGTTTCCCAGTTGAAGAGTCTAGAAGTCTGGGAGCAAGGTGTCAGGAGGGTGGGCCTCTCCCAGGTACTGGTGGTCAGGGGCCCTCTCTGGCCTCCCTTAGCTTGAAGATGCAACCCTCCCACCCCCCGCCACGCTTGGCCCGCATGCTCGTGTGGCCTCCTCCCTGTGCGTGTGTCTAGGTCCAGATTTCCCCTTTGTGTAAGGACACTGGTCGTATTGGTGGCGGGCCCATTCTATTCCAGTATAATCTCATCTCAACCTAATTGAGGACATCTCAATGGCACTATTTCCACAGAAGATCACCTTCCCTGGTGTTGGGGGTTAGGACTTCAACGTTGGAACCTTGAGGGGCCGCAATTCAACCCAAAACAAGGGAAGATTGCAGAGAACTCAACTTCAGAATGACTTTTCAAAAGCAGTGGCCCTCTGGGGACTTTCCTGGTGGTCCAGTGCTTTCCAGTGCCGGGGTTGGGGGGGGTTGATCCCTGGTCACAAAAATAAGGTCCCACATGCCTCTCGGCCACAAAACCAAAACATAAAGCAGAAGCAATGTTGTAACAATTTCAACAGGTCTTTTAAAATGGTCCCTGAATCTTGAACAAACAAACACAACCCTTGGGAAAGCAATGGCCCCTTAGGGCATCCAGAGCGACTGCCCTGCCTGGCCCGGGTCACCTGCCCTGCCCTTCACTGTAGAGGCAGCAGGGGGCAGGGCTGCACCACCTGCTGGAGCCTGGGCTCAGGCCACCCACGGCTGCTGGAAACCCATCAAAACCGCGAAGGTTCACTGTGGTCTCCTTGGGCATCCCCACGCCGCCCCCCCCCCCCCCAGAGCCGTCACTGCCATCAAGACCTATGAATCAAGGAGAGAGGAAGTGGGTCAGACAAGCATGGCCTGTGTGGGTGTGCAAAGCAGGCTGGTGAGAAGAGGAGCGAGGAGGAAGAAGGGCTTCTTAGGGCCCCAGCTCTGGGGCGAGGAGAGTGTCTGGGAGAGACGGAGGTGGGGGAGGAAGGCAGATAAAGGGGGCGGAGCTCGGCTTTGCTGCCCGCTCCCTCCAGCCTTTTCTGCTTCGAGGGGCCAATCCTGTTCGCAGTCTAGGAGGAGGGAAGGCTCCCGCAGACCCAGCCCGGTGGGCAGGCTGATGGAGGGCCCAACTGCTGGATGTCCCATCTTCCAGGCATCACTCCTGTGTTTCCTGTTGTAATTCTTGCTCGATTGCTGTATTTCTGCACCTAGAAAGAAGGCAGGGTGTGGAGATAATTAGCAAGGAATTACTGAAGGCCCACTGTGTGCTGTGACTTTAAAAAGAACTGTGAAGCAGCTGGGCAGACACCACTGGTTGTTGTTCAGTTGCTAAGTTCGTGTCCAACTCTTTCCAGTGAACTGCAGCACGCCAGCCTTCCCTGTTCTTCACTATCTTCCTGAGTTTGCTCAAACTCATGTC